>BQNB010038648.1:0-10178 GCA_026074375.1 Tanacetum coccineum | reverse complement strand
GTCGCGTTTTAGAATTCCCGTTATCGTTTCTAGCTTTAATCCTTAGTTGCCTTAATTGATTGCTTGCTTTTTCTTGCTTCCTTTTGCGTTTTTTAGAATTAGAAATCAAAAACAAAAATACATGATATTCAAGCATCAAATAAAATACTATTCGTGGATTTCAAATTCACTTCTCGTCGGGATACGACACTCGGAAGATAAAAATATTACTTTTCCTAAAGTAATTGTCATATCTAACGGGATATTCTCTATATTATTACTATTTGATATTATATATATATTATATCGAATCGGTATATATATATTACATATATATATATATATATATATATATATATATATATATATATATATATATGTATATATATATATATATATATATATATATATTATATCTAATCGGTTTTTGGCGCCGTTGCCGGGGAGAGGTGTAAGATCTACACGTGGTGTTTGAAGTTAGTGCCTTGAAGATCCTTTCTTCGGAAAGTTTATTTTCGTACTTATTAAAAATATAAAAAACCAAAAATATTTTCCATTTTATTTTTATTTTTCCTTTCTTTTATAAATATTAAAAAAATACCAAAAAATATTTTTCTTTCTTATTTTTATTATTTCTTTTCCTGATGTTTTATTTGAAAAATCTTTAAGTATTCTTCTTTATCCTCTTATTCGTTTAATTCTTATTCTCTTAACCTTCTTATCCGATAATTCTTCAACATGTCTTGGTTTTCAAGATGCTCGTGGTGTGGAGGTCCGTTTAACGGTGGAACTTGTCGGCATTGTACCAATGTGAGTTTCGGAGATGAGCCCGTTATGGCTCTAAATCGCATATTTCTTTATAATAACCCCCACCCCCCCCCCCCCCCCCCCCCCCCCCCCCCCCCCCCCCCCCCTGGAGGTCCGTTTAACGGTGGAACTTGTCGGCATTGTACCAATGTGAGTTTCGGAGATGAGGCCGTCTATGACTCTAATCCAAATTCTTATATTCAAACTCTCGATTTTTCTAACCAACCTTCACAGCCCCAAACATCTTCTCTCGACCAATTTCATTGTTTTCATTGTAAATATCCGTTAGAAGATGGTGTACGTTGTCAACGGTGTACATGTGTGAGGTGTGGATATTATCTTATAGAAGGATTTTGTTCATTTTGCAATTCTGAAGCTGGAAATTCATTCATTTATGATTCAAATCCGAATTCTTTCAATTATCCTCCAAATGTTTTCACCCACCCTCCACAATGGTTATGATTGTCCACCACGGTTCCTGCTTGTCTATGAGCAGGAACCAAGCTACAATCAAAACTTTAGTGATAATTATTACCCACAAAATTCACCAAGTTTTCCACAACAATATCTTTGTTGTGAAAACTGTGGGGGTCCTCATGAAAGTTTTCATTGTCAACCGATGAATCAAAACTATTTTGAGCCTCACTATTCCGGTTTTGACCAACCCCCGCAGTATTCGATAAATCATCAAAAAGACCTTTATCAGCAGGGGATGAATGATGTGCACGATAGATGGGATGAAATGATTGAGTCAGGGAATAAACTTATCCAATTCATTGGTGAAATGTTACTAGAACAAGCGGCTAATATCGATTAATCACCTCCTCAAGAAGTGAGTATCCAAGATATGGAGGATCTGAAGCAGCATTATTTAGATGAAATGTTAAGTTTAAGTAATGACTTACAGATTAAAGATTATCGTAATGAGAAAATAGATATTCGTTTTAGAAGGGAATGTGAAAGTATGATTGATGAGCTTAAAGGTAATTCAATGGAATGAGTATTGAGATTAATAAAAAGAAAGAGCTTCAGCATCTAGAGCAGGTGGCTAATCTTAGTACTTATCCTTCACAACGTTTCAATTCTTTTTGCTATGATGACGATGATGACTATGATTACGAGAAGAGTACTGTTCCTTTGAATGAAATTGATTCTCAAATACCTCCGTCTATTGCAAACACACCTGTTTTGGAGCCTGAGGACTCTCTCATCATGGGGGATGAGCATCTTAGCACTATTCCTGAAAAGGAATCAGACGAAGTAATAAAGTCTAGTGTTGAGAACCCTGTTCCAATCCCAAGTGAGTCTGAGGATACATCCGAGAGTGATAGTGATTGTGATTTACCTTCGTGTGATTATTTTTCTCCCATTAACGTTTATGAGGAAAAATCTGTGACTTTCTCTAACCCTCTTTTCGATTCAAATGATGATTTTACCTCTAGTGATGACGAGTCACTATCCAATGAGGTCGTTCCGAAAGATAATGTTAAAATTTACTCGAACCCTCTTTTCGAATTCGATGACGAATACATCTCTAGTGACGTAAATCCTCTTTTTGATGAGGTGTTAGAGAACATCGAGAGTAAGGACTCTTATGTCTCTAACCTTGATGAGCCAGCTTTGTTAGTCATACCTCTTTTCGATGCTAATGAGGATGAGTGTTTCGACCCAGGAGGCGAAATTGATGAAATCGATGCTTTTCTAGATATGCATATTTCTACGAATATTGAGAACGGCTATTATGATTCGGATAGAGACATAATCTATCTTGAAAGTTTTCTTATAAATAACACTATCCCTAATCTCCCTCCCGAGGTATTTTTAGACCATGACCAGAGAAGCTTAAAGGATAAACCTGATAAAGATAATTTGAAGAGTATTGTCAAAAATTTTGACCCCGAGATTTATGAGAAAATTATTTCTCTGACATATGTGAGATTACCATTTGAGGATCGCCATTATCTTTCCCTCACATATGTTATCCGAATTTTTCTTTCTTATTTCACCTATCCGGTGGAATCTTCTCTCCCTCTCTCCTCCGAGAGTGAGGATATCATTTTTGACCCCGACATCACTGTTTTTCATTTTTCTTCTCTAAAACCGGTTGCATATGAAAGTCCGTTGGAAGTTTGCTCTTCCACTCATTTCAGCCCTAATATTACGATGATATGGGGAGAGTCAAGCTAGAGACTCGCACAAAAACAAGCGCTTCTCGGGAGGCAACCCGTGTCTTTTCTTCTTTCTATTTTCTTGATTAATAAGATAGTAGTATTTTATAGCCTAAGTGTGGGGGCGTGTTTCTTTCTATGGTTTGTGGTATTTGTTTTTGCTTGCAGGAGTTTCCTTAAGAACATGAAGACCCGAGCTTGTTTTTTCAATCCTCCATTCATCCAGTCTTCGATTCTTACTTATTAATGAATTCTCTCAAATCCTGATCAAGTATATATATATATAATATATATATAAATATAATATATATATATATATATATATATATATATATAATTGTTTCCCTTTTCACACTTAGAATTTTTTTGCATTTGCCTTTTTCATTCCTAAGTGTGGGGGTAAAACCCGATATTTTTGAACATTGATGCCATGTTCGTATTCTGAGTGTGAGGGGGGGGGATTTCTATCGAAATGTGATCTAGCATGTGCCTATATGTGTTCCACGCACCCCGTTTTGACCAACTTTTAATTTTTTATTATTTTATTATATATTAAATATTAAAAAAATGAGGAAAAAAATGATGAAAATATTAAAATATATAAATAAGTAGGCCCGTAGAACTTGGTAGCTTTGTACTTGATCGAGTTTTAAACTCTAGCTTTCCCCTTAGCTATCAGCACTTAGCGATTGCTTAACTTTAAAAATGCAAGTACGAAATATGATAAGTATTAAATATAATTGATGCTAAAGTGTGGATTATTGGAGATCTTTAAGAGCACATAGAGTAATTGTGGCTTTTGCTCCCATCAGCATTACTAAACGCTATATCATAGTTGAATACAAATAAAGTTGCTTAGGTTTTTGCGATTCATAGTTTTAAATCACTTCGTAAGATTCCGTCTGGTGACAAGTAAGGTAAACATCGAGGTTTTGTCAGTGTTGTGGGAAATAGACTCCTAGACCATAGTCGGCTCGCATGACCGAAAATGTGTTAGTTGTTAAAAGACCACATGACTTTGAAATTTGGCAATTAATACTAAAAGTTATAAAATGAAAACCGCAAGCCTTAAATAAGACTTCTGGATCATGGGCGGCACGCTACCGTATTGACAGTCGTTAAAGGGTGGAGGTAAAATAATAAATCATAAAACTGTGGTCTGATAAAGTTTACTGCATCTCCGGCTCAGCAACCGATGTTGCATCCTTGCAAAATAAGCACAAGTTATAATAATCCGAGACTGATAAAAGTTTGCTGCATCTTGCCGGCTCACAACCGATGTTGCAGCCTTCTAAAAGGTCGAGGAAATTACCGAGGTCGAAATATGTTTGCTGCATCTTGCCGGCTCACAACCGATGTTGCAGCCTTCTAAAGGACCGAGGTTTAATATGTTGCAATAATAATGTTAATAATAAAGCCAAATTTCGACTCCGGGGTTATCTAAATAAAGCCTCCGTCTCTGGACTCGTAGTTGAGTTGTTGCGGATGAAATAAAAAGGATAACCCCTAAATCATGCGAAATTAGAACCTTAATGTGGACCTTATTCTCACCATATCGTCTCTTTAGGAAATGATTTCAAACTAATTGTGGTCTAAACCGGGTTTACTTTATGTTAATAAGGGCATAATTTATTTGTCACGAATAAAAAAAAATCCTTAGAGGAAATTAGGAATAAGGGAGCGAAAAGTAGCTGCGCTTACACAATTAGCATTTATGAGTAGTGTTAGCATCTAATCTTATATTTAACTGTGATTTCGTTTTAAGCTTAGTTTGGGGATTGTGAAAATCAAGGATGACGAACTCCCGTTCTTTAAGCCTTTTAAATAATGTTATTTAATTCTTATCTTAGTTTTTATTATTATTAAATAAGTGGTTAAAACGGGGGCGCTTTCGAAATAAATGATTTTTGAACCTTCTTAATGGACCTTTTCTGTTCTTGTTTGATTGTGAGGGGTCATAAGTTAAAAGGGGATTTTATTATCTATTTCCGGGAGTGTTTTATTTACATTGCGTGTGGGACCAACAATGGCTTGGTGTGGGGGAATTTTGATATGTGCTAAAACACACATCATTTGTACCCCAAAAATGCTAATAAACGGACTAAAACACTAAAAATGAAAAATATGTTTGCAAATATTTTGTATTGTGTTTTTTGAATTCTTACAGGTACAAAGGATTGAAAATAAGGCAAAAACGGTAATTTTCAGGTAACTTTCGACAACGTTTTCACATTTATCGAGGTCGAAACGAAGTCGTTAATTTTCCTCGATCACACCATTAGAAAGAGCACGAAATTACGAGTCCAACGGTACCGGCCTTTCATATTTAAACCTTTTTATTTTAAACATTTTTCGTCCATGTTTAAACCTTTAATACTAGTATAAATAGACTAGGCCAAATAAGGGTTAAATAAATTATATGGTATAATAGAAATGAAATGTTGCCTAGCGCAGTTGGTTTCATTGGGTGAGTTAAAACTCAAACCAAGAATTGGTGCCAAATGAAAAGAAAAAGATTGAGAGGTATATTCGAGGGTTTCCTGAAGGAATCAAGGGAAATATCACTTATTCAAGGCCCACAACTCTTCATGATGCAATAAACATGGCCTATGAACTAGTCGAGCAAGCAGTTCAGGGTAGAGCTGTAAGGATTAGTGAAAGCAATAAAAGGAAGTGGGAAGACCAACAAGGGAACAACCATCACCAGCAGCAAAACCAGAGACATGGAGATGCTAAGGCTTATGTTACAGCCCCGACTAAGGGTAGAGGCTACACTAAGAACTTACCATGGTGCGATAGGTGCAAGGCACATCATCAGCCAGGTCTGTATCAACCTAGGTGTAGTAATTGTCACAAGCTTGGCCACAAGGAGGATGATTGTCGAACTAGGATTCCTGTAGCTAGAGGCAATTCGCTGCAGAATGTGACATGTTTTGGTTGTGTGGAGAAGGGACACTACATGGAAAAGTGTCCAAGAGAAAGAAACCCGCAGAATAAAGGTGCTCGTTGCGAAGCCTATGTTAGGAGAACTGAGGAGCCCTAGCAAGATTCGAACATAATTGTGGGTACGTCTTAGTTAGTGATCCTTACCCTAGTATTTTATTTGATTCGCGTACTGAGAGAAGTTTCGTGTATTCAGTATTTACCCTTTTTACTGATATTACCCCTGCCGCCTTAGACACTAGATATGATGTAGGATTAACCGAGGGGAAAAAGTTATTAACACCTTCATTGTTTCGCGTAGTTGCACTTAACCTTGCTTAATCGCATGTTCAAATTTGACCTGCTACCGACCCGATTAGGAAGTTTTGAGGAAATGGTAGGAATGGACTATTTTGTTATTTCATAAATCTTCGGGCTAATATAAATGTTTTCAAAATCATTCTATAAACTATGTTACTTCATTATAAAACCATTTGATACTAGTTTATACGTAACATTATTTTGACGAAAATGAGCATGCCATCGTGTGTCCTCAATTATACATAACTTGATCACCTATGTATAATTCAGGAAGGACCATGCCATGCTGAGAGTAGTCACCTTGAATTTTTTTTTTCGAAACCTATCTTCTACTCATGTTTCCAAAAATTGAAATTTTGTGTGTGTGTATGTATTGCTAGTAACCGCATCCCTTTCCATCCACCTCGTCTGCTACCGTCGCTAGTTGAACTCTGGGGACCAGAGTTCCCTTAGGGGGAATGACTGTGAGATTTCGTAAATTCTAGTAAATAAATTAATCATATTTTAACCTTATTTTTACCTTGAGTAAAATTTTACTTTTACTTTTACCCGATTCGGCAAATTTCGCGTTTCTAGCTAAGTTTGAGTCGTGTTTGAGATTTTATTTCGTCTACGTGTCTATCGTAGTTTAATATTTCTATTACTTTTGTATTTTAGTCGATTTTTATTAAGATCGTCAATTTTTAATCTTCGCGAATCCTATATTTGGAATTTTACCGTTATCAATCTAGAAATCAACGAATACCTATTTTAAGCCTTGCGAGCTTAATTATTTTATTTTTAGTATTTTTCTTCTTTTAAACGTGTTTGGCCGAAATCGCGTCAAAATTTGTATTTTTGCAAAATATAACGTGTTAATTAGAATAATTTGCCTCAAAATTTATATAATACAAATTTTAACAAAAAATACCCAACCTAGCCCAAGCCCACTTAAGGGGAGGGCCGGTTCTAAGTTAAAACAAATGCCACTTTATAAATTTTTTTTTATTTTGGAAGTTTACTAGTAATGGATAAATTCTCCATATAAATAGACCCAATCTTACACAAAATCTATTATAAACTCTCACACACAGACATAAAAAAAACCAACCGACTCCTCCCTTCTTTTTCTCTACTGCTCGTCGACTCCCACCTTAAAACCATCAAAAAATCTTCAATCTTGGTTCTCAAATCACCTCCATTTTCTTTAAAAACCTTCATGTTGATAAAAATATAATGCCTAAAAACATTACTAATATTTTTTTACATCTTTACGTTTTGATAATCACAAAATATAAAAACGTTCAACGTAAACAAGTAATTAGTAGTAAATTCTCATTTCAACAAATACATCACCCAAAGGTATGAATAAATAAATGCTTAATGCATTTTATGATCAAAAGAAATTTGTATTCAACCTCACACTTTTAAAATATGTTGTAAACATTTTATAAACATTATAAAATATTTTCTACAATTAAAAGAAATGTTTTGTTCAAAATAAACATTTTGAAATTCAAATTTTCGGACCTAAAACAACTAGAAAAGTTCCAGAAAATTCCCCCTACACAAAAGACAAACTAGGGAAGCCCTAGTCTTGGGCGGCCCCCTTAATACAGCCGACCCCCTTAAAATTAAGGGGACCGCCCACCTATTTAAGAGGACCGCCCCTAGGTAGACGCTCCCCCCAGTTTGTCCTATAAATACTGGACTTTTCCCTATAATTTTCTCATCTTTTGCACTCATTCTTTCTATTCTAAAACAGCTCACACATCTCATCAAAATCCTTTGATCATTTAATCATAAAGCTTTGTTTCCAAGTAATCCAAGCTCAATTCCTCAAGTACAAGAGAAAAATACTTCCATCCTCAAGTGAAGAAGTATTACACCTTTGTGTGTTGTTGCAATCTTATTGCGTCCATATCATAACTTGTAAATCTTTTGTATATCTTGTATTTATGTGTAGTAGCTAAATCTTGGCGATCTTTGTAAGTATAGATAGATCGTGGTGATCTTACCAAGTAGTGTTAGTTAGTTGTGGCATAAGTAGTGTGGTGAAGTGAAGTCGTGAAGTTGTGAGGAAGTCTTGAAGTTGTGAAGAAGTTGTGAAGTTGTGAAGTCGTGAAGTTGTGTTGTGATAGATTGGTTCTAGCTAAGATTAGAACTCGACATTTAGCTTTGTGTCGTAAATCGGTGTAAGCAACGTTGTGTACGGTTTTCTCCGCCATAAGGGAGCTTGTTGACATAGTGAAGAAAACTCTCGAGTTAGGTGCTCGGGGAGTGGAGTAGGGCGAAGAGGTGCTTCGTTACCGAACCACTATAAATCCTCGCGTTGTGGTTTGATTGTTCTTACTCTTATCTCTTGTCTTACATTATCTCCTCATACTATCATATCAATTGTTTAGATAAATATATTGTTCATATTGTGCAAGTGTTGAGTTCACATAAATTCAAATCTAGAATTTTTTACAAACACTTCAAAACCTTTAATTAAAAAGCGGTAAACTATTCAACCCCCCTTCTAGTTTTCCACAATTGGTATCAAGAGCCACGCTAAACAAGATTTTTAAAATAAATTGTATTTTAAAACTTGAATCGATCTATGGAATCGGAAAAATATTTAGAAGGGCAATCTATGCAAAGACCACCACTATTTGAAAGTGATGGATTTATTTATTGGAAAAATAGATTTGAAACTTATGTGAAGTCAAAAGATCTAGATCTTTGGCATGTTATTACCGATGGTGATTTTCCTCCTATTCAAAATAATCCCGAAACTAAAAAGGATGAAGTTGTACCTTTTCATAAACAAAATGATGATCTTAAAAAGAAACTTGCAAAAAATAATGAAGCTAAAATGGTAATTTATAATGCTTTGCCACGTAAAGAATACGAAAGAATTTTTATGTGTCAAACCGCAAAAGAAATTTGGGATACTTTGCTAATCACACATCAAGGTAATAATCAAGTCAAAGCTAACAAAATAGATCTTCTTGTTCAACAATATGAACAATTTACGATTCCGGAAGAGGAATCAATAGATAATGCCTTTGCTAAATTTAACACTATTATTACTAGTCTAAAAGCACTTGATGAAGGTTTTTCTAGCAAGAATTGTGTTAGGAAATTTCTTAGGGCATTACATCCAAAATGGCGCGCGAAAGTCACGGCGATTGAAGAATCAAAGAATCTAACAACCTTACCTCTTGACGAACTTATTGGAAACTTGAAAGTCTATGAAGAGGTAATAAAGAAAGACTTCGAAACGGTCAAAGGCAAGAAAGAACAAAGTAGATCTCTTGCATTAAAGGTGAAAAAGGAAGTAAGTGATGAAGATAGCTCAAGCTCCGATAGTGAAGACGAAGAGTATGCTATGGCCGTAAAAGAATTCAAGAAATTCTTCAAGAGACGAGGAAGATTTGTAAGACAACCACGAGGCGATAGAAAAACATTCCAAAGAAGTAGAAATGATGGTTATGGTAAAAGTGAAAGAAAATGTTTTAGATGTGGTGATCCAAATCACCTCATTGGAGAATGTTCAAAGCCGCCAAAGAACAACGATCAAAGAGCATTTATTGGAGGAGCATGGAGCGACAATGGAGAAGATGAAGTAGGAAAGACTAAAGATGAAACTTGCCTTGTAGCTCAAGCGCCCGATGAAATATGCTTAGGAGTAAACTTGGAACCCGATGAGTGGATTAAAGATAGTGGATGCTCAAAACACATGACCGGTAATCAAAAGTTGCGTGAAACCATCATCAAGGCAACAGCGCTGGTTTGTGACTTAGTTTTGCTATCTATAATTCTATAAATAAAAACTTTTCATCTCTAACTCTTGTTTTTTAATCATGTTGTACATATTAAAATTTGTAGATTCTCATGTTGACGGGTTCAGAAAGCACTGCTGAGACAATGACATGGGGACTTTCTTTACTTCTGATTCAGAAGTTCTGAACCATCCCCACATCCTAAAAGCTACCCAGAAGGAGCTTGACATCCAGG
>BQNB010038647.1:0-48614 GCA_026074375.1 Tanacetum coccineum | reverse complement strand
TGATGAGATGCCACAAAACTCTATCTAAGTTTGCGAAATCTTTGACATATGGGGCATTGATTTTATGGGGCCATTCCCGTCTTCAAAAGGGAACAAGTATATACTCGTGGCAGTCGATTACTTATCTGTTAGCCTTAAAATATGGTGACATATCAGAATTACATTAGTTTTCATTAGGCAAGAACTACAGGGACTATAACTGTTAAGATAGTATAGTGTCCCTTGTCTTGACCTATATATACCCCCTCCATACTTCCATGGAGGGGTGAGGATTCATTTTGTAAAAAGAGTGTGTGTTCTTGTTTCTCTCTCTAGACACACACCTCTTCACATCTTCCCTTTTCTCTCACTAATAATATGGCTTTCTATTTATTCAATCCTCCCCGACCTCCGGATCTTTCTTGTGTAGCTAGTGATTTCTTATTCTAACATTATCAAAATGGGTTGAAGCAAAAGCGCTCCCCACCAATGATGCCCGAGTTGTTTGCAAGTTTCTTAAAACTCTCTTCTCCAGATTTGGTGCCCCTCGTGCAATCATAAGTGATCGCGGAACCCATTTTTGCAATGACCAATTTGCAAAGGTCATGCTTAAATACGGAGTCACTCATCGTCTCTCCACCGCGTATCACCCACAAACAAGTGGGCAAGTTGAGGTATCCAATCGTGGTTTGAAAAGAATTCTTGAAAGGACCATAGGCGAAAACCGTGCCTCTTGGTCGGACAAACTGGATGACGCACTTTGGGCCTTCCGTACAGCTTACAAAACACACTTAATGAACTTCGTGATCATGCTTATGAAAACTCTTTGATCTATAAAGAGAAAACAAAGAGAATCCATGACTCCAAGATCAAAAATCGCGTTTTCAACGTCGGTGATCGAGTCCTCCTCTTTAACTCTAGATTAAAGATTTTCTCAGGCAAGCTTAAGACCCGTTGGAGTGGACCATTCACTGTAACCCAAGTTTTTCCATATGGCACTGTCGAGTTATCCCAAAACTCCGGGCCAAATTTCAAAGTAAATGGTCATCGTTTGAAGCACTACTTTGGAGGGGACATACCAACCGAGGTTGTCCCGGATCTCCAAACGTTCCCCATGGACCAATAAATTCGGGGACGGGTCAAGCATAGCGACCTTAAACAAGCGCTTCGTGGGAGGCACCCCATGCTTATCAGTAGTAGTAATAAATAAGTGTTTTTGTGTGAGGAGGCTTACATTTTCCATTACCCGTGTTTTGTCCATGTTTTGTGTGCTTTGTGTTGTATGTCCAGGATTTCCCGGATTGTGAAGACTCTCGTGCTCGCAGTTTTACCCTTCATCCACAAGAGTTTCACATCCTCAGCTTCATTTTGGGAATCCAGTATCCAAATCTAATCGACTAACGTTTTATCTTTTGGCACACTTAATAAACGGCCTTAGATTTACGTAGGTACCCCTTTAAAACATCGAGGACGATGTTTAGTTCTAGTATGGGGGGGATCTTCGATTTGATTTTTGCCTGCAGTCGTTGTTATCACGTAATCCCGTTTTTACCACCAAAATTTTCGCAAAAATACCAAAAAAATGAAAAAATTTAAAAATTTTCAAAAATAAAATAAGTGTTTTGTCACAGTTTTGACTTTCCCAATGATTTTTGACTCGATTGGGCGTGTTGAGCCCTAGCTAGTTCATCAACTTACCGTTTGTAGGCTAAGCTTTCACGAATTCTATTGCTTCGAATTTTAATAAGGTGAAGAACAAGATGTGTAGAGAAGAATTATAAGTTTATGTGCTGAGAAAGAGTCTTCTTAAAACTTATATGAGTTACTTGTGGCTTTTTCTCCCATTTGCTTCTAAATCCACCTAATCATACGTGCTCTTTTCAATATATACTAATTCAAATCGATGTTTTGTAGAATAAGATTCAAATTGTAGACTTGATTCTTTTAGAAATCAAGGTTTTTCTGTTCTTAGATTTGAAAGGTTAAAATGCCAAAGAGCATGAATGTATTATGAATGCTAAAAAATGCATGATATTGAAATTATGCCAATGAAGCATTACTTTTGATGGGGCAGTAAAAGATGTGTCGTGATATCCCACTCCGCTAACCACGAGGTGGGGGTTCAAACTAAGACATCTTTACTTCTAGGGATTTGGTGTGTTGTGATATCTCACCAGGAAGCGAGGTCTAGGTGAGGGTTCAAACTAATACACCTATCCTTAGCCATATTAGGGAGAAGGTGTTGATGTGATTTCCCACTACGCTAGCAACAGGGTGGATTTTCAATCCTACGAAACATGGCGTTGGCTTGTGATATCCTATAGGGAGCGAGTCCTAGGTTGGTGTTCAAAACTAAGCAAACGCATTCCTTGTTTTAAGAATTATGAGATGTTGCAGAATGATCTACAATTTCTTTAGACTTTAAAATCAAGTTACATTTAGAAATCAAGTACAAGGACCTAATAAGTTGTTGCTTTGAGTCATGATTCATCTTGAATTACGACTATGGAAATAAGTTGATCTATGGTTTATTGAAATAAGTTCACTACATTTTAAATCATGTATCCAGGTTGGGAGTTAAAAGTTCACAAGTTATAAGTATGAGTGCTTAACACATTTAGACTTATATTGACAATTGTTCTTGTTTATTGCTTGGTTTGGAATTAGTGGAAAAATTCTGGGCGATGAATTTATTCTCCATTCGGACTTCCGTGATTATTCTAGGGCGCTCTCATTTCTATGATCCTATCGTTGATAAAATAAAGGAAGTCAAACTGGTAGTCGAGAAAGAAATGGAAAAATCCAAAAACTATTAGGGAGAGGCAGTGTCATGATAAAAAAAATTGGTGAAATACAGGATTGTCGAAGCTATTGATTCTTTATTTCCCTTGACGAACACTTAGCTACTTTTCGAGGTTATTAGTCGAGGGGGATCGAGATTCTTAGTTTTCGTAAATGTTTACTTCATAACATTGCGTGAGGACACGGCAATATCTTAGTATGGGGGATTTTAATATGTGCTTAATTACACATATTTTATACCCAATAAAACGAGCTTAAATGATTAAAAACAGACAAAAAATACCAAAGATATGTTTGTTTTGCATTTGTGTTGTGCAGGAAACGGATATTCACAAAAGGACGAAAAACAAAGCCAAAAACGACAAAACTGGGCACGGAATGGAATGTGTGAAAAGACGTAGCCAATTATAAGCCAAAATAGTCAATTCAAGCAAAAAGTCAAAAAGTCCAAAGTCAAAGAAAAGTAAACAGAAAGTCAACCACTTGAAGCTGTGAGATCAGAAAATGTAACTTGAGGGACCAAATAGTGCCAAGTTTTTAAGTTATGTAGCATGGTGATAAAATACAAGGACTGAATTTGCAATTCTAGTTAAATAAAACTTGAGGGGGCAAAACTGCCAAACCCCTCAAGTTATATTAACAATTGGGACCAGGAGTTGTATGACCACATACACGTTTAGGGACTAATATCTGCAAGTCCCTTAAAATTGTACACAAAAGGTCTTCTTACAAGACCTTAATTTAATGAGGGCCCATTTTGCCATCACCCTAAACCCTTTCCTGTGTAAACACCTAAACCACTTTTCCCGCCCATTTTTCCCCCCAAACCCCTCACGGATTAACCACCCCCTTTTTTATCCTATAACCCCCATTAAACCCTGGATAATCCCTCTCCTCCCCCTCCACTAAACTTACCCCAGCTGTAAGATTGCCAAGTTGGCAATCCCACCACTCCCCAAGCTTAATTCGACGGCTTAGATGGACTCAAAAGAAGCACATGAAGATTTAAGGGCCAAGATTAGCTTTTGCTAAACCTCTCACCACAATACTAGCCACACCTATGGAACTCTCTCATAAAGAAAGAACAGCTGCAAAGCCAAGAAAAGGAGGATTCAGCTATAAATAGGGCCAAGTGTAAGCCTTAAAGGCATCTCAGCTTAATTTTAGTCTACTTGTAATTTTCATTAAGTCATTTTACTTATTTTTTAGCTTATTAAGCTTTTTCTTTCAGCTTTGTATCAATTTTAAGTTAATGGAGTTTGAGTATTTAAAGTAAATTTCAATCTTTAAAAGTCCAAGTGTTAAGTTGTTAAATTGTGTTAAAGTAAGTTTGAAAAGCTCTAGAATAGCTTATTCTATATAGTTTTTTTCATTGAGTAAATTAAAAAAAAAGTTAAGTAGAAAATACAAAAGTCAAGAAAAACCTCCCAAAATTACCACAGCTTATACTTTTGGATGATAAGCCGGATATGGATGGGCTTATGGACACCACCAGCTTATCTTTGATAAGCTGGAGCTTGTAGACAAAGCTTTTAATAGCTTATTACCCTTTGTTTTGAAGCAAGGCTTTGTATGTATTCTTTTCTTCATTTTAGCTAATTTTCTTATATTTGCTTATTTTCAGCTTATTGTGCTTATCTCCTGTTCCAATATGCTTATTTATGCTTATTATTGTTGTTTAGTGCTTAAAATATAAATCTTATAGTTTAGAATCTAATTGTGCTAGTTTTCTTCAAAACTGTCACTTTTAGCTTTTATAAACTGTTGGATTTTTGATTTGCTTATTTTAGTGCTTATTTGCTACTGTCTTGTGCTTATTTGTGCTTAATGTTGATGTGTGATTATCTTTTGTTAAGTCCCTTGCCCTAAATCTCCATAAAACAGCTTTAAAAAGCCATTTCAATACTTAAAGGGGTGTTTGGGTTAAGCCCAAAATGGGTCGAAATGATATGGTAATGGGTTGTGGTCATGTGGCCAACTTTGATTGGCATTATCAAGCTCTTGTGAGCCTGTTTTCCCAAGTTTTCAAGTCCTAAAAGTATTTTTCAAGTTTCCTCTTTGGGTCCTCAAACCTGTTGGTTTTGAAAGAAAAGCAAAGAGCTTAATTGGATAAGCTCTTGTACACTGAGTTGTGGGTTTTAGAATGTGTCATTTTTGAGTGTCAAAAGTCATTAGTCAAGTCCATTTGTGGGCACTTGTGTTTTTCTTAAAATTGTCAAAAGTGTTCTTGTCTTTCCAAAAAGTACAAAAAATGATCGATTTTAAGTAAAATTTAATCAGTTAGCAAATGTGGGTCCAAGCTTTTGAATTTTTGAGCATAAGCTCACCACAAGCTACTTTTCATCTGTTTTAAGCTACTTTTTGGTTTTGAGCTTATTAGGTAGCTTATTTTTAAGCTGAGAATTGGCCTTTGGCTGTTGCTCAAATAGCCTTAAGCTCAAAAGCTCAATTAGCTTATTTGAGCTTGTGGCTTATTACTTTTGTTTATTTCTTATTGCATTAGGTATGTTACATTAGTTTAGATAGCTTTTTAGGGTATTTAGCTTATTTTGAGTTTTTTAGAGCTTATTTTTAAAATTGCATAATTTTCCCCTGGTGCAAAAGAGAGTTTTGACAGCCTCTTTAAGCTGTCATTAAGCTCACAATTTTCTTTCTAAAAAGCATTTTCAGTGAGCTTATAGGGTGTGCTATAAGTCCCCATAAGCTCAACCATTGGGTCCCACTCTAAGGACTTAAAAATAAGCCCTAAGAGTGCCTCAAAGGCCTTTTTGGCCTGCAGTACAAACCATTAAGTTTGTACTGCTGAGCATTTCATCAACTCTTGGCTCATTTGGCTTATTCCAAGGACCCCCCTCTTGTCCTAATTGATCATTTAGCTAGAGTGTTGAGCCTTGTCAGCTTATTTGCATTTTTTTTATTCACTTGTTTGTACTTAAAAGCCAAGGAAAATAAGCCATTTTGTCCTTAGCTCTTTCTTTTTAGCACTTTCAGTTTTAGGTACTTGTTTGAGGGCTTATTTGTGTTTCAAAGCAATAAGTCTTTGGGGCTTATTGAAGCTTATTGGCAAGTGTCCAAGGCTGTGGGCCCCACTTGTCCTCAAAAACAGCTTAAGGGGCTTAAATTTAAGTCCCAAAAGCTGTCCCAACTGTTGCAAAACAGTTATAAGCCCTTTAGCTTATTTCACTTTTCTCTTTGCTGATTTGATTTAAGCTGATAATTTGTGCTTATTAGATTGGCTTAAGCCATTTGTAGCTTATTTAGGTAGTTGTAGTTTATATTGAGGCTTATTTAGTTAAAATTCGAGGTCTTAGTGTATTATAGCTTAATAAGCCATTTTGCCACTTTTAAGCCTTTTTCCTGCTTATTTATAAGCAATCTCAAAAAGTTGTAGTTATAAAAATTGTTAAGCTTCAAGAGTTAAATAGTTGTGTAAAAAAGTTTTAAAAAAAGGGTGATAGAGGAAACCAGGTGTGAGCAAGACTCGAACCCGGCCTCTCAACCTTCAATAACACCCCCTTTTTTATCAACTCACCTCTTACCGCTGTGCCCTTGGGACTTCTACGTTAGAGTCCCAAGTGGTTTAGTATTTAACCCTCTTTTGACCCTTTAAGCTATAAGCTCTTTCGAGCTTATTTTCGGCTTATTTATAAGCCGAATTTTGGGTGTCTTATAAGCCGAATTTTGGGTGTCTTATTTTTCTTAGGTCAGAATTTTTAAAAATAGTTTAGTATTTTTTATAATTTAATTTAGTTAAAAGTTTAGAAAATTCATAAAAAATATAAAAATTATCAAAAAAAATATTTTTCTTTTTTAGAAAATTTTCTTTAGCCATATACTACGTAGGAAAAATAGAAAAACTTTCGTAGGGTTAATTTTTCAAACTTTTGATTTTTAAAGAACGGGCCTCGGGTACGGTTTTTTGTCCTTGATCGTTTTTGGGGGGGGGGGGGGGGGGTGGTGGGTGTGGGGGGGGTTGGGGGGGGGGGGGGGGGGGGGGGGGGGGGGGGGGGTTGGGGGGGGGGGGGGGGGGGGGGGGGGGGGGGGGGGGGGGTGGGGGGGGTGGCGGGGGGGGGGGGGGGGGGGGGTCTAACGGGACCTCCGTTTTCTGTCTTGTATTTTTCATTCTTCATTATTAGTTTCCTTAGAGTAGTTTAGAGTAAAAAGTTCTTTTTAGGTTTTATTTTTGAAGGTTTATAGGGTATTTTGACCCCTGTTCGGGATTCCTGCTCTCGTTTTTCAGCTTAATTTCATAATTTTTAGGTTTTTCTTAAACGTTTTTGTTTGTTATTGTTTAACTTAGTTTTCCACACTCTCAAATCATTTCTCTCATTCAAACTCCAATCTTCTGACTGTATCGATTCTCCAATCCAGCCTCGTTGGGGATAAACGACCCGGGAACATTCTATACTACTTCTCGGTTTCATTGATTGTGTTTTTAGATTATACTTATTAATTATATATTATATATATAAAAGAGGTGTAGTTTAGCACCAATCAGTGCCCATTATGCACGGTGTTAAATTTCAAATGGTAAATGGAAGTTCTTTCCATATATGAGTTTGTACGGTGTTGTTCCGGTTGGTGTTTTGTAAGCAGTGCGAAAAGCCCACAAAGCGTCATCAAGTTTTCTTGACCAAATAGCAGGATTGTCATCAAGTTTTCTTGACCAAATAGCAGGTATGATGTAGAGAAATGGTGACTAACTCCATATCTTTTAATAGCATTTTTCCTTTATTCTTGGTTACAAAAATGAGTTCTCAGTCGATTAATTGGCTTTGGGCATTCCGAAAATGGCCAGAATAGTTTCTGAGAAAAAGTAATAACAACTGGCAAATGGGTTGGTAAAGCTGAGCTTCGAAACCATTTAGATTACGTAATCGACATCAGACAAGAAAGTATTCATACGTATGCTGATTTTATGTAAGTCTCATAAAGGCTAATAACCCATATATCTAACTTTTCAAATACATTGAATGTTCGGTTGAGGGAATTCTCCATTACATTTTGATATATTTCCCGTCTTTTGGCATGCTTCTCAAAGTCAGACTAGAGTATGAGCTTCTTTTAGGATTGTTGGCCAGTTAAAACCTTAATCTAGGACCTTTTTAGCGGTTACGTTTGGTCCATAATGTCCACCGGCTGGTCCGTGGTGACATTGATCTAAAATGGTTTGGGTTTCTAGTCCAGATACACAGCGTCTGATTATACCGTCAGAACATACTTTGAAAAGATAGGGTTCTTCCCAAAAGTAGTGTTTGTGGTCAGAGAAGAATTTATTCTTTTGTTGGTACGTCATCCCTTTTGGTATAATATCACCCACCAAATAGTTTGCAAAGTCTGTGAACCATGGTTCATCTTTGGTGTTAATTTCCATAAGGGTTTATCCAGGAAAGTTGTTGTCAACCTCATTGTCATCACTTGTCTCGTTATTGTAAATCCGAGATAAGTGATCGGCAGCGACATTTTCTGTACCTTTTTTATCTTTGATTTCTATATCGAATTCTTGTAGGAGTAGAATCCATCGAATAAGACAGGGTTTTGTGTCTTGTTTTTTAAACAGATGTTTAGAGTGAGTGATCAGTGTGAACATATCTGTTTTTTTGATAGTATACGCTAGGATCTAAATTTTTCGATGCAAAAAACTATTGCCTTAAGTTTCTTTCTGGTTATGGGTGTATTTTTGTTGAGCTGGGTTGAGAGTTTATGCTTGCGAAGAGATTGGGTGAAAGTTTTTCACATCTTTTCTGAACATAAGACATGCATCATTTCGAATCAATATGCTCACACATAAGTTCAAACGGAAGATTCCAGTTTGGGCTTACGAACACAGGAGCACATGTGAGTTTCTTTTTTAATAATTCGAATGCTTTTTGACATTCATCATTGAATTCAAACTGAGTATCTTTTTCAAGTAGCTTAGTTAGAGGTCGGGTAATTTTTTAGAAATTTATAAATCTTCGGTAAAAATTGACATGTCCTAGTTAGGTAGGGGGCTGGATGTTTTTAGTATTTGTTGATTTTTGCCTTTGTCGACTTCAAGTCGGCGCTAGTCACCGTTTGTCAAAGCACAATTCCTTATATGTCCATTGTGGAATTTTAGTTTTCCTACACTTAGTACACGGTATGTTATTATTGTTAGTACGACAGTTATAGTTTGTATGTCTTAGTATTAGTTTGTGCCGTCAGTACAAAAATTAGTTGTTACACGTATAAGAGATAGTTGAGATATTATAGGGAAAAGATATGCATTATCTTTTACGCGTTTTGTAAGTCTGTTAGGGTTTATCCTTGGTGTATAAAAGGAACCCTACGACATTAGAACAGGTTTCTTCAGTAGAATAAAGTAATGTGCGTCATAGTTAGTATATATGTAATCATTTTAGCTGATTAATTAACAAAAAGTTTAGTTATCATTATGCAGTGTTCTCTTAGATAATTAAAGCTTGTTTTCCGGCATAACTTATAGTGTTCATAGTGATTGTTTTTCACTGTAGTTTGGGTGGATCTACCTTATGGCTATACATCCCTTAACAGGGAGTAAGATCTATAATTGTATTGGGATCTACAACCCATGAAGTGACATTTTTCTATGTAAGGGACATGATTGAGCATCTTTTCAACATTGGAGCATTTTATCGAGATTGTTTAGGCATTTGTTGAAAGAGTTTCCAAAGACGGAGAAATTGTTTATGAATACTTCGATGGATTCTTCGATCACGTCGTAAAAGATTACCAGCATGCACCTTTGGAATGTGGCTGGGGCATTGCATAGCCCGAAAGGCATTCGCCTATAAGCGTATGTTTCGAAAGGACATGCGAATGTTGTTTTTTCTTGATCATTAGGATCGATAGGATTTTGAAAATATACAGAAAAACCATCGAGGAAACAGAAATAGTTATTTCCTACGAGTCTTTCTAACATTTGATCCATAAACGGCAAAGGAAAATGATATTTTATGGTTGCTTCATTGAGTTTACGATAATCGATGCATACTCGCCAACCCGTAACGGTTCTTGTTAGGACAAGTACATCATTTTCATTTGTGACAACTGTAATACCTCCTTTCTTTGGTATATAGTGAATAGGACTAACCTAATGACTATCGGCAATTGGATAAATAATACCGGTATCCAAGAGTTTCACGATTTCTTTCTTAACAACTTCTTGCATATTTGGATTCAACCTTCTTTGTTATTTGACAACTGGTTTCTTGTCATCCAGAAGTTGTATCTTGTGCTTATAGAATGATGGGTAGATACCAGGAATGTCAGTTGTTTTCCAGGCAAAAGATTCCTTGTATTTTTTAAGGACGATTACAAGTTTGCCTTTTTTTGAGTATATAATTGAGATGATATGATTACAGGGAGAAAGGATAGTTCTTCTTAGAATACATATTTCAAGTTATTAGGAAGAGGTTTGAGTTCAAGATCCGTAGGAGGTTCTTTAAGGGATGTCTTGATTTTATAATCTGTGTTGATGGTGATTTTTTCAAATGGTAGTTCTTTGGTATCGGATTCAGATTCAAAATTTTCATTAGCAGACATTGCCATGAATACATTAAACTCAGAAAAAATTTCTTCTTCGAGAAGGGTTCCTTCGATGGAATGGAGGATTTTGCTTCCTTTATCTAGAAGAGCGTTGAAATCTTCTTCTAAAATTTCATCGATAACATGAATACTAAAATAGGTATCATCGTTTGAGTAAGAATGTTTCATTGCAGAGTCGATATTAAAGTATCATCGTTCAGTCCTAACTCCAAGATTGAGTTGTTTCTGTTTAACTCGAATAACTGCATCAGTAGTGTGAAGAAAGGGTCGTCCTAATATGAGGGGAACATTACTATCTTCTTCTATTTCGAGAATAACAAAATCTGTAGGAAAAGCAAATTTACCAACTTCAACGAGCATATTTTCAGCTATTCCAACAGGGTATTAGAATGATCTGTCGGCTAATCTCATGCTCATTTTGGTAGGTTTAAGATTTTTGAGAGATAGTTTCGCATATAAGAAATATGGCATAAGGTTAATGCTAGCACCAAGATCGGCTAAAGCATTACAGGAGAAAGTTTTGTTGAAATTAAATGGAATAAGGAAACTTCCGGGGTCTTCAAGTTTTGGTAGAACTTTATTTTGGATCATTGCTGAACTCTTATCGCTAAGGAAAGCGGCAGAAATTTGTTTTATTTTATGCTTGTTGCTTATGAGTTCTTTGAGAAATTTTCCATAGTTAGGCATTCTGGCTAAGACGTCGACAAGAGGTATATTGATTCGGACGGTCAGATATGTAAGGAAAATTTTCCATATTGGGCTTCCATTTTTTCTTTTCTAAGGCATTGAGGATACGGAATTTTTAGTTTGTATGGTTTGGGTAATGGTGTTTCTTTAACTGGTTTTTAGGTTTGAATCTTTAGTTGTGGTGTAGGTTCATCGTCTTCATCATCACTTTCGAAGTTGATAGGGTTTTCGGTTTTGTTTTGTTCTTCATTCAGGTTTTCTGGTGGTTTGTAGATTTTACCACTTCTTGTGAATACGGAATTCACATGTTCGTTATGATCTTGCGGTGGTTGGTAAGCTTTAGAATTGCTACCTCGTGGGTTTGGTTGAGTATTGCTTGGAAGAGATCTAGAGGTCGTCCAGATTGCTTGTCAGCAAGTCTGTCGAACTTAGTTTTAAGATTCTGGATTGAAGCTTGATGATTTTTGGCTACTGTTTCGAGTTGAGTTTTGAGATCCATGAATGTTTCTTTGACAAAAGCGTTGGTTGATTGTTGGGATTTCATGAAATCGTTGAATTGTTTCTGAAGATCGTACGGTTTGTCATCGGTGTTAGATCGGTAGTTGTCTCAATTATAATCATTCCATCTGCTTGAACGCCAATTATCGCGATTCGAATCTCGGTCGCGGTAATCATTGTAAAAACGAGTCTTATGGAAATTTTTCATGAATTTAGCTTCTTCTTCACGGGACATAGGTATGTCATCATCGTCAAGATTGGGTGTTAGTTGTTTAGCACGAGATTGGATTTCTTTATATTAAGCATCCATTTTTATGGTCATGGCATCCATTCGGGCCATAATTTTGTCAGTATCAGAATTACTGCTACCTTTATCGGCGAAAGCAATAGTTTTCTTAAGAGATGTTTTGGTCTTTTGATTTTTAGCCCAATCGAGCTTGAGTAAGACTTTATCTTCGAGAAGCTGATAAGCTTGATTTGGTGTTTTATAGAGGAAAATGCCACCAGCTGCGGCATTCAGAACCTCTTGGGTTATTTCGTTGAGACCATGATAGAATATTTTGATAATATTACCTTTGGAAAGGTTACGACCATGGCAATTTCAGAGCATTTCTGTCATACGAAGCCAAGCATCGGTCAGAGACTAGTTTTCATGTTAAGAAAAGGCAAGGATTTCTCCGAGGAGTCGGTCAAAAATAGCTGGGGGAAAGAATCGACTAATGAAAGTTTGAAGTTCATCCCACGTTTCAATAGTTCCTTCGTTGAGTTCGTGTAGGTCCTTGTGTTGGATCTATATAGCCTTTGTAAGACAATAGCTAAGTTGAATAAATTCAAATCAACTATGTGAGAGACAGTGACTATAAATATCAAGTGTTAATGCGAAATCTTAACACAAGAATTAAGAAGAACAATAATACTAATTTTGCTATTGATTTCTATTAAGCTTTAATGCTTCTATTCGATATATGAAACTCTATGCCGTAGGGTTCCTTTTATACATCAAGGAAACCCTAGAAGGCTTTACAAAACGTGTGAAAGGATAATGTATATCCTTTCCTAAGATATCTCCTAAAATATCTCTAAGATAACTATTACCTCTATTCTGTTACATAAACAGACTTAACTACATACGACCAGTACTAACTATAGTACTGCCACTCTACCAGTACTAACTATAGTACTACCAGACTTAACTTAGTACTGCCAGACTTAACTTAGTACTGCCAGAACTAACTAATACTACCAGACTTAACTGTTATACTACCAGTATTAAGTCTTTTACAATATATTTCCCAACAATCCTCCCCTAACTTGATCTTCACTTGTGAACTTCAAGTTTCTTCAAGTGTCTTCCATTTGAGCTTCCTGAGGATGTTGTAAATAAAACTCTTCAAATTATTCTTGAGCTGCAATTCTTCAAATTATCTCTTTTTGATCTTTGCTGCCACAATTCTTCAAAAACTTTTCAGCAACCCTTCATATCAGCAATCAAATCATATAGTTTCAGACTATTCTCATCACTTCCAGGTGTGTTAACTCCTGTGAGAGGTGAATCATTGAAACTTTAAATGGATTTGATGTCTCTTTACCAGTTAGCCATTTACTCTGGAGTAGTCAGTCCTTTGGCCACCAGAAAGGTGCATGTCCATGGTCGACTGAAAACCATTTCAACTCTCAGTACATGAAACATTGGTGAGTTGAATACCATATGGTTTTTGGCAAACCATTATAGCCATAAACGGATTTGATATGCCTTTACCTGTAGCCGTTTGCTCAGGGCTAGTCAATCCTTTGGCACCTAGAAAAGGTAAATTCCATGGTGGATTGATTACCATGTCAACTCTTTGTACATGAAACTTAGTGATTCGATGTACCATCCACTTTTTGGTAAAGTGTCAACCATCTAATATGGATTTGCAATTTGTCTTTACCATAAGCCATAATCTCATGGACTAGTTATGGTTTTTCCACAGCCTTTACCACAATCCATAAACTTGTGGGCTAGCCAACTCTTTACTAACCAGATATGGTGAGTTGATAACCATACAATTTTTGGCAAATTGTCAGCCATTAACGGATTTGAGAAGTCTTTACCAAGAGCCGTTTGCTCCTGGACTAGCCAGTCCTTATGTCTGTTAGACATGGTGGACTGATGACCATTTGTTATGTTAGTGCATAACACCTCCACCAAGCATTGTTCTCCTTATCTCCATTCTAGATATCAAACTCATCAACCTTTGTTACTTTCTAATGCCGGCTTGCTTCTCCATCATTTTCAAAAGTTTATAGCAATCCTCATCTGGTTTTCCTCCTTGAATTTTCTTGTTCAACATAGCTTTGCACACTTCAGCAGACAAAGGATACTTTATCTCTATTAGCATATAAACATCTACAGACTCTAAGTTCAAACAGTGTACTCTGCAAGCATCATAGTATCTCCAAAAAATTATCCTTTGTTGACATGTCAAACTCCAAATTGAATCTGTACTGAGGGGTTCTTCAAACATGTTCTTCAAGTATTCCCAAAGTACTTTTTCAAATTCATCCTCTAGCTCATTCATACCATGTTTTCTCATCACAATCCTGTATAGCTCTGTATGATCATCTCTTGATATGTCAGTCAGCATTGCTCCAAAGCTTATGTATACCATATCAATTCCATTCTCTCTTACAATCTGGTATACACATTTCCTTCCTTGCTTAATGATTTTGTAATTTGCTATACCGGGTGATTTTGTAGCTACAGGAACAAGATTAATGGGAATTTTAGTACCTGTTTTTAGGGATGAGCAACGGTCCAAAACCGGACCGGACCGGCTAGGACCGGACCGAGACCGAAATGGCTAAAAAAGCCGGAACGAGGACCCCACGGACCGAAATGGTACGGGTCACGGTCCGGGTCGACCGGTCCGGCGGTCCTCGTCCGGTCCGATCCTATAAAGGCTTATCTCGGGTTTTATTGGTCGACCGGACCCGACCCGACCGACCGAAGACTGAATGAATTGGTCCCAAAACCCCTGACCATGGACCGGACCGCGTCCTTCGGTCAGTCCGTTCGGTCCGGTCCACCGGTCTATTTGCTCAGCCCTAGCCGTTTTTAACAAAATTGATTTTGCTTTCCTTCTTTTGTCTTTGATGTGGTAGGAAATGAAATGGAATGCAGTATGTTACTTACGTTGTTCATAGGCATAATTTAGTGTAAACGAGGCTTGCCATTTTTAACGAAATTGATATTGCTTGCCTACTTTTGTCTTTGATGTGGTAAAAAATGAATTGTAATGCAGTAGGTTACTTACGTTGTTCATAGGCATGATGTAACATCCGGCAATTTTCGGAATTTTAAAGGACTATTGTAATCTTTGACTTTTCGAGTCTGACTTAACTTTTTGACTTTTGGTCTTTTATTTTCACATAAAAGCGATTATCGCGTAACCGGTAATTTTTCAGAACATATTTAAAGGAGAAAATGTTATTCCTATTGATTAACAAAAACGAGCATCCTAATCGCGTTTTGATTATCGACCCTAAAGCAATTTTTGATGAAAACAAAATATCAGACAACTTTTTAGTTTACGAGACTTGAAAACAAGCAAAAGAGGGCTAAAACAGCCTCGCAAAGTTTTGAAAACTACACACAACGGGTACCGACACACAAAAAAAATTAAATTTATTTTTAATTATCACTATTTATTTAATAAAAATATTAAATAAAATTATTTAATATTTTAATTATTTAAGCGTTGTTGATAACACGAATATCCGAGTTAAAACTCATTTTTATTTTAACCGAGTCACAAAATAAATAACAGATATTTATTCTAAATATTATAAAAATATTTATGTAATATTATCAAGTAAATACTCATTTTTATCAGAAAAATGATTTGAAACGCAATGGCACAAGTTTCGTATTTTGAAACATCCGTTAAGTCGCTCAAACGAGTCCCGAACCGTTATTTAACGAAAGTTACACTTTTAGTCCCTCAAGTAATTAACACTTGCTAATTTTTTTAAAAGTTTTATTATAAATAGAAAGTTTATAAAACTTTTCATTAAATTCTTATAAAAACACGCACACACTCTCATGCATCTCTCCCTCTCTCCCCCATATTTTTCGGCCAAACTCCGGCGAATCCAAAATTTATAAAAAGATAGATTCATCCCCGATCTATTCGATCCCCACCAACACGCGCCTTCACCGCCCCTGCCACCCCTTCACCGTCACCGCCTCCACCGACCGCAACCAACACCACTGATGCTGCCACCACACCACCACGACATCGACATCGACATCATCACCATCCACACCACCACCATCTTCATCAACCACCATCATCACCACTCCACCTCATCAGTTTTCGTGGGTGTTTGTTTCAACCGAACCCACCACAAAGTGGTGTTCGGTTTGGACAGCCACCACCACAGCCGCACCTTCAAGGTGTCGGGCTCGTGGTTACCTTGTTTTTCTT
Source organism: Tanacetum coccineum (assembly GCA_026074375.1). Classification (NCBI taxonomy): domain Eukaryota; kingdom Viridiplantae; phylum Streptophyta; class Magnoliopsida; order Asterales; family Asteraceae; genus Tanacetum; species Tanacetum coccineum. The sequence goes on along the minus strand of BQNB010038647.1, from coordinate 32,631 downwards.
TTTCGAAGAAGCTCGTTGTGTTTTCTTTTCTTTGGTTTAACAGCTAACACCTCAAAGGGTGCGTTTGGGTTGGGTTTAACACCTCAAAGGGTGCGGTTGGTTCTGGGTTTCAGCCACCCTAGAGGGTGCGTTGGTTTGATGTTCACAGCCACCACCAACGGGTGCGTTTGATTTTCATCCGCCGAGGGTGCGTTTGTTTGGTTGGCTGCGAAACAGCCGAGGGGGGGTGTCGGGATTGTGTTGGCACCGAAATGGGTGCGTTTGGTTTGTATTAAAATAGCCAAGGGTGGGTTTGGTTTAGTTCTACAACAAAAAGGGTGCGTCGGGTTTGGTATTAACCCAAAAAGGGTGCGTTCGGGTTGTTTTGTCTAAAAACGCAGCGGGTGCGTTTGGTTGCTCAGCCACCACCATGGTGTGTTTGGTTTAGCAGGATTGCATCTAGGGGTGTTCGGTTGGTTTGTAAAATATTAAGGTTGCGTTTGGTTTGATTACAACAGCCTAGGGTGCGTTTGGTATAGTGGCAGCAACTAGGGGGTGTTTGGTTTGGCTGTCACGCACACCGAAGGGTGCGTTTTGGCTGTTACAGCAGACTAGGGGCATTTGGTTTGTTAGAAAATGATTAGGGTGCGTTTAGTTTATAAAGAAACTGATTAGGGTGCGTTTGGTTTTCTTGAAACACAACTTAAGGTGCGTTTGGTTTAATAGAAACGCACAATAGGTGCGTTTGGTTGGCAGTTTCACAACAAATGGGGTGTTTGATTGTTCTAAACTGCACACGGGTGCGTTTGGCTGTTAAACAGCCACTTAGGGTGCGTTTGGTTGTTATTAAAAACACATAAGAGGGTGTTTGGTTATGCAGTTAACCAAACAGGGGTGTTTAGTTTGCTGGATAACACCGTAAGGGTGTGTTTGGGTGAGCAGATAACTTAAGGCGGTGTTTGTTTAGCAGAATCGACATAGGGGTGTGTTTGGGTTAACAACAAGACTGTAAGGGTGCGTTTAGGACAGTAGAAATCGAATAAGAGCGTTTGGTTTAACCGAAACAACGAGGGTTCTTTGTTATACAACTTGACTAATAAATATAACACGAACTTTAGAATTATAAATCGAATTAAAATGGGTTAATGGTTAAATAAATAAGATATTTAATTAATTTGTGTTTAGTGTATATAGTATATATATATATATATATTTATATAATATATATATATATATAATATATATTTAAAACACGTAGATATTTTGCAACGCGCGATTTGTTGAAAAGTGGAAAAGAAAACATTAATTTATAAATATGAAACGAATATAAACGGAAATGGTCATGGCAAAATTTATATAATTTTTATATTTCGTAATGTTTACTAAGTTTTTTTTTCTATTAATTTAAAACCGATAAAAGTGACTAATTATATTTTAAAAATATAAATTTAGTATTAATACCATAACCGGATAAACGAACGAAAACTATATTTTTACAATGAGATAACTATTTTAGACACGACCCATCGAGGAAACGAAATATAAGTTTATAAAATATTATTTTATATTTTATAATTGTCCGCTAGAAGATAACATCATAATTGTTGTAAAAGCTTTACAAACATCGTTTGTTTAAACTATAACTTTAAGACGTAGCGGCTACTTTATGCATAGACGTTTATAATTAAATTGGTGTCAAAATATCTTGTTTCAATTATTTTCTCACGTTTCTTATATAATACCTGTAAAGTATTATATACTTCACATTAATCTTTGGATTGTTTATCTTTGTTATATAATTCACGGTATGAGTTATATAAGGTTTTATTTTTCATATGTAATATATATGGGATATATTACATACTTTGCGTTCACTTTTCAATTTATTTATTAACAACTCCAGCTAGACAATTTGAAATCTAATCTTTATCAACGTTCGATGACTACCATTCATCGAGAAAATCCAATTACATTACCCTAGCTAGTGGACTTACAGTTAAGATTAGATTGCAAACTTCTTGATCGATTCCTTTCTCTTCATTTGTGTTGTGCCATAATAGTATGCCTATCTGTCAATCTCTCAATCATCAAGTGAGTATAGCGCCCGTGATTTTACTTTGTTTTTACATTATCTTTCTAGTGAAACATGCTTGTTTACAAATTGCATTTATATGGTTGATTACCTGTTTGGTTTACTATAGTCATTTTATAATCTCGCGAGGAGATAACAATACTTGGTATTAGTTGTTTTAAACGTAAAACACATACTATACTTTTTATGATTATGGATTAGCTCAGGTTGTATGTTATAAAGTGATTTAATGCTGAGGGTGTCCAGGTGGGGGCATCCGGTGTAGGCACACATAAAGTAATTCAATGCTGAGGGTGTCCAGGTGGGGGCATCTGGTGTAGGCACATGTAAAATAATTCAATTCTGAGGGTGTCCAGGTGGGGGCATCCGGTGTAGGCACATGTAAAGTAATTCAATGCTGAGGGTGTCCAGGTGGGGACATCCGTTGGTAAAGCACATGGAAATATTTCTGTTATAAAAAAAAAAAGGCATCAGTTTCATGAGCTTAGATAAACGTAATAAATGTTTTATACTCACATGGATATTTACTGTGCCTTGAATAAAGTGGCAATACATACTTGAAATATTTTTCTGATATATATATAAATATCTTACATGCTTTGAACAATTGCGGTTCAATGTTCATACGTACATTTTTGTGACTATTTGGGAAACATACAAGGTTTGAAATGGTCCATGCCTCTATACAACTATTTGATTCTACACTTCATACATACATGTCTTGAAGGACATTTAAGGATTTAAATGGTCATACACACTTTACAGAACTTTGGTTTAACATTTGTATTTACAAAAACCTATGAACTCACCAACTTTATGTTGACGTTTTTAAGCATGTTTTTCTCATGTGAATTAGATGCTTGGATTATTTGATGTGCATTGGAGTCTAAACTGACAAGATTTCATTCACGGATTTCTACATACATACAAGTGATCAAATCTCGTTGTGTTAATTTCAAGCATTTCATTGTGTTGCAATTATGGGACAAACATTATATCAATTTCAAGGAAATCAACGAGATTACTTTTCAAACGACACATTTAGGGGGTCGTTCTCTTGTATCTAGCGTTGTGTATTATGAAGTAACGCCCCTGGACACATTTCCGCTGCGACACGTTTTTGGGGGTGTTACAGATTGGTATCAGAGCACTGGTTATAGAGAACTAGGTTGCATATTTTACCCTAGACTATAACCGTTTTCACAAACATTGCATCACATCAAATATTTTCAAAGTGCATACACGCTACTTGCTTATGTGCTTACATTACGTGCTGCATTAAGTGCTTACGTGACATACATATATATAATATATATATATGCTTGCATTCCTTTCGCGTATATCGTACGCTTATTTATATAAGAGTTATTTATATAAATACCAGAACAATTCTTAAGACATTGTGAGTTGCACAATGGTCTCATTTACGCCTAAGACATTGTGAGTTGCACAATGGTCTCATTTTACTTTTTAGACATTGTGAGTTAAACAATGGTCTCACTCGTCACGAGACATGGTTAGACATTGTGAGTTGCACAATGGTCTCATTTATACCTCAGACATTGTAAGTTAAACAATGGTCTCTAAGAATATTATTTTTCTTCATAGCTTTATACAATATCGTATTACGCAAAGACCGTCATAATTTTTGTTTACATGAAATTATGTATGAATCTAAGTATTACAAGTCTTGCATGGGCGGGACTTGTAATATGAGGATTGATATGATAATTGCTATGTTAACAAAACCCGTCACAGTTCTGTTTACATGGGATTATGTATGAATCTAAGTATTATAAGTCTTGTATGGGCGAGACTTGTAATAGGAGGATTGATATGATAATCGCTATGTTGACTCGTTCATAAGAGACCTTTACTTTGTTTACTCTAACCGAGTACTCATTAACTATCTTGAACTCTAGGTCGATATTCCTTGGTAGTTTTACTCCCCGCCTCCGAAGATGAGTTTTAAACACTCGCCCCCTACTCATTAGAAGCACATGCATCGTCATGTTATCCATCACCTTGAAGGTTATGTGAGTCCGCGTATTGCATCGGAAATTATTAAGTAGAATGATTTATAATCTCTTTATTTGAAAGAATTGGGACGCCTCTTTAGTTAAATAAAGAAATTGTAAATCACTGAACCATAAGTTTATCATTTCTTACTTACATAAATTAGGACGCTCTTTTATGTAAGTAATGAATTATAAATGAGTGGGCTTAATGGTATCCAATATTACACGAGTATGAACTCGAACCCGATAATCACCGGAATCCGTTAATAAGTTTTAGAAGCACAATAGTGTCTTGTCACTCAGCAGAATTTTAAGGCCTCACTTGGAACTACATGATCTAATTCTTAAGATATTACTTTTGCCGTTGCAAATCCTTGCAATCACGAACTGTTCGTGGAACTAACAGACTTGTTACACACTTGAACTAATGGAGTTGATTCATCCTCGAACTAACGACTGAGTACCATATTCCGCCGTCTATCGCATAAGCTCTTCCGCGAGCTCCTCCCATTTGTTAAACTTTATTCTAGGGATATTGTTTCTCGAAATGTCCTCACTCTCTGCATCCCATCACTATTTGTTATAGTTATTATCGTTATGGTTGCTGTTGTTGGGTCCTGGAGCGGTCCCAGCATGTACAACTTTATCCAATAGGTAATGCAACCCTCCTTAAACCAAATAAACACCTATCGACGAAAGTGATAGTCGAAGCAGTTATTAATATGAACATTACAGATAGCAGAAACGCGGACTCTGCCTTAGACATTTATAACTTTTATTAGACTATTACCCAAGCGACTACACTTCTCTTTGACGTGGTTCACTATTAAGAGGTTTTCTTATAAAGCGTTTATACCAACCATAAATCTTGTAATGATATTTCCCTAAGATACTTATTCTAATGGACTAGATATCTTGGTCAACCTAGCCGAAATTTATGTATATTAAGAAGTGTTGAAGCATTCGATATTGCTGAATAAAGTTATCAGCGTCATGTTCACTGTTTAGTTAAAATCTTAAAGTCTTTTTCTTAGTCACACTAAGCGGTTAACACACTTTAATCTCGGGAACGAGCTTTCTTTTTGGGGTAGGTAACTGTAAATCTGGCCAATTTTGGAATTTTAAAGAACTATTTTAACTCTTGACTTTCGACTTAGTCTGACTGACTTTTTGAACTTTTGTCTTTTATTTTTCACATAAAGCGTATTACCGCGTACCGGGTAATTTTTCGGAACATATTTAAAGGAGATATATGTTACTCTAGGTTGATTTATAAAAAAGCGAACACCTAAATCACGTTTCATTATTCGGACCCTAAGCAAGTTTGATGTACGATATTTCAAACAACTTTTAGTTTACCGAGACTTGAAATCAAGCAGAATGAGGGCTAAACTGCCTCGCAAAGTTTTGAAAACTGCACACACGGGTACCGACACACAAAAATAATTAATTTATTTTCTAATTATCATATTTATTTATAAAAATTTTAATAAATCATTATAATTAATTTTAATATTTAAGCGTTGTTGATAACTCGATATCGAGTTAAACTCATTTTTATTTTACCAAGTCACAAATAAATAACAAGATATTTCATTCTAATGTTATAAAAATATTTTATGAAAATATTCATCAAGTATACTCTTTTTTATCAGAAAAATCGATATGAAACGCTAATCGCACAAGTTTCGTTTTGGAAACATGCTTAAGTCGTCTCAACGAGTCCGTAACGTTATTTAACGAAGTTACATTTAGGTCTCCTCAAGTAATTAACCTTGCCATTTTTTTTAAAAGTTTTAAATAAATAGAAAGTTTATAAACTTTTATTAAATTTTATAAAAAACACCCAACACTTATGTCTCTCCCTCTCTCCCCATATTTCTTTCTGGCCGGCCCTCCCGCGCCGGCCACAGTCACCGCCGTGGAAAGTTTTCTGGCCAACTTCGGCGAATCCAAAATTTATAAAAAGATAGATTCATCCCCGATCTATTCGATCCCCACCAACACCCGCCTTCACCGCCCTTGCCACCCCTTCACCGCCGCCGCCTCCACCGAACGGAACCAACACCACTGCTGCTGCCACCACACCACCACGACATCGACATCATCACCATCCACACCACCACCATCTTCATCAACCACCATCATCACCACCTCCACCTCATCAGTTTTCGTAGGTGTATGTTTAAACCGAACCCACCACAAAGTGGTGTTCGGTTTGGACAACCACCACCACAGCCGCACCTTCAAGGTGGCGGGCTCGTGGTTACCAGTTTTTTCTTTTTCGAAGAAGCTCGTTGTGTTTTCTTTTCTTTGGTTTAACAGCTAACACCTCAAAGGGTGCGTTTGGGTTGGGTTTAACAACTCATAGGGGTGGTTGGTTCTGGTTTTCTGCCACCCTAGAGGGTGTGATGCGTTGGTTTGATGTTCACATGCACCACCAACCGGTGCGTTTGATGTCATCCGCGGAGGGTGCGTTTGTTTGGTTGGCTGCGAAACAGCCCTAGATGGGGGGGGGGGGGGTGTCGGGATTGTGTTGGCACCGAAATGGGTGTTTGGTTTGTATTAAAATAGCCAAGGGTGGGTTTGGTTTAGTTCTACAACAAAAACAGGGTGTTGTCGGGTTGAGTATTACCAAAGGGTGGTTTGGGTTGTTTTGTCTAAAAATGCAGGGGTGCGTTTGGTTGCACAGCCACCACATGGTGCGTTTGGTTTAGCAGGATTTCATTAGGGTGTTCGGTTGGTTTTGTGAAATATTAGGTTGCGTTTGTTGCATTACAAAAGTCCTAGGCGTGCGTTGGTATAGTGCAGCAGCGTAAGGGGTGTTTTGGTTTGGTTGTCACACACACCGAGGGTGCGATTTTGAATGTTATAGCAGACTAGGGGCAATTTGGGTTTGTTAGAAAACGGTTTAGGGTGCGTTTGGTTATAAGAATACTGATTAGGGTTACGTTGGTTTTCTTGAAACAACTTAGGTGGGGTTGTTTAACAGGAAACGCACATGAGGTTGCGTTTGGTGGCAGTTTCACAACTAAGGGGTGTTTGATTGCTCTAAACGAACACCACGGGTTTGCGTTTGGCCTATTAAAACAGCCACTTAGGATGCGTTGGTGATATTTAAAACAATAAGGGGGTGTTTGGTTAGGCAGTTAACCAAACAGGGGTGTTTTGTTTGCTGGATAACAACGTAAGGGTGTGTTTGGGTGAGCGGATTAACCATAAGGGTGTGTTTGGTTTAGCAGAATCGGTATAGGGGTGTGTTTGGGGTTAACAAACATGGCTATATGGCGTGCGTTTGGACACAGAAATTGAATAAGAGAGCGTTTGGTTTAGCGAAACAACGAGGGTTCGTTTGGTTTATACACTTGACTAATAAATATAACACGAGAATTTATAAATTATAAATCGGAATTAAAATGGTGGTTAATGGTTAAATAAATATGATATTTATTAATTTGTCTTAGTTATATAACTATATATAATCTATATTAAAACACGTAGATATTTTGCAAAGCGCGGTTTGTTTGAAAGTGGAAAGAAAACATTAGTTTTATAATATAGGAAACGATATATAATCGAAATGTTCATGGCGAAATTTATATAAATTTGTTATATTTAGTAATGTTTGTTACGATAGTTCTATTAAATTTAAAACGATAAAAGGGGAACTAAGTTATATTTTAAACCGGATAAACGAACGACAACTTATTATACAATGAGATTACTTTTTTTAGACACGGCCCGTCGAGGAAACGAATATAAATTTATAATTATTATTTTATCTTTTATAATTGTTGCTAGAAGTAATAAACATCATAATGTTGTAAAAGCTTTACAAACATCGTTTGTTTAAACTATAACTTTAAGACGTGTGGCTACTTTTATGCAATGACTTTTTATTAATTAAATTGGTGTCAAAATATCTTGTTTCAATTATTTTCTCATGTTTCTTATATAATACCTGTAAAGTATTATATACTTCACATTAATCTTTGGATTGTTTATCTTGGTTATATGATTCACGGTACGAGTTATATAAAGGTTTATTTTTCATATGTAATATATACGGGATATATTACATACTTTGCGTTCACTTTTCAATTTATTTATTTAACCAACCACCAAGTTGTTACAATTTGGAAATCTAAATCTTTATCAACGTGACGAGTTGTGTACCATTATCGGGAATCCAAATAATTTACCCTCGGTAGTGGGACTAGCGTTAGATGTTTAAGATTAGTTGCAACTTCTTGATCGAGCCGTTTCGTCTCTTCCATTTGTGTGTGCATAGGAGATGTCTACTCTGTCAATCATTCTTTTCTCATCAAGGTGAGTCTATAGCTCCCCTGTTTTATTGTTTTACCATATATTTTGGGGTGAGAACTTTGTGGTATGTAGCTTAATTTACACATACTTTTTTCCATTAAAGAGAGCTTACAAAACCAAAAAGACAAAAAATGCAAATATATGTTTGTTTGAATTTTGTGTTGTGCAGGAAACGGATATTCACAATAAGGACGAAAAACAAAGCAAAAAACAAATTAGCCGGAATGGAAAAAAACGTGGTGAAAAAACGAGCCAAATCGAAGCCAATAAGTCAACCAAGTCAAGAAGTCAATAGAAAAGGTCATACAGTCAAAGTCCAAAGTTAAGGCTCACAAAGTCAGTTCAACTTCGAGAAGCTGGAAGAAAAGAATATAATTGAAGGGGACTGAAATTGCCAAATCCCATGTTATCTTACACAGATAAACTTGACAAGGCTGAAATTGAATTTACCTGAAATGTGACTCTAGGGGCCAAAACTGCCAAGCCCCTAAAGTTATATCAATAAGGGACTATCTTTGCAATTGGTTTATATGAGTTGAGGGGGCATTTCTGCCAAGCCCCAAACTCATATCACCACAAGGACTGACTTTGCAAGTTGAGTTATAACCCTCAGGGACTATTTTTGCCAACCCTCAAATAACTTCACACCACAAGGACGAAAATTGCAAACCATCTTATAAGTTTGAGGGACCAAAGTTGGCATCCACCAAACATTTCCTGTTACCACAACCAAATTTCCCGCCTTTCTAACCCAAAACATCAAGTTTCTTATCCGCTAACTCCTTTACCCTACAAACCTACAAAACCCATGGTTTTTAAACACTCATTCCTTCCCCTTCCACTGCCACCATACCAAGACTACTTGCCAACTGGCAATCTTACTATTTAGAGCAAAATCAAGGGATTGTGATGGCGATCCAAGGAAGCATCAGGAACTAATCTAAGGCCAAGGATTGATTTTGAGTTTCCACTCTCACACATAGCACAAATGTGCCTTTTTACCTCAGTAAAGAAGCACAACTCCAATGAATTGAAGATTTTGGGGTTCGGGTATAAATACCCACCCTTTGGAAGCCATGAGGATGATCTCTGAATTTAGCATTTTTTTTATAATTTTTATGTTTCTTAGTTAAATCCAGCTTGTACTTTCAATTTAATGTACTCTTTTTTATTCAAGTTAATGAAAAATCAAGTCTTTCTCAATATCGTATTGCTAGCTTAGTCTTTGTTCTAACTACTGAAAAGGGGTTCTCAAGGTTTTAAATTCATTATATAGATGCTGAAGCCCATAATCTTCTTCTAGTTATTTGGTTTTTAGGTGAAAAATTTAAAAGGTTTAACCATAAAGTCAAATAAGCAAAAGCATGGAAATGCCAATTATGGATGGGCATTGGGTTATTTGATTCAGAAATCAATGGACTTAGGGGTTAATTAGGATTAGTTTTAGGTTCCCTTACTTTGGACTTTTGTAAGTGTTCATTTTTAATTGTCTGCATTTTTTACTTAATATTACTGTAGCATTACTTATTTTCAGGTTCATGTGCTCATTTTTCTGTTATTCTACTTCATATCAGCTTAATATGTCATAAATTTGCATTTTAGATCATAAAGATTAGTCACAACTAATTTCCAGTTAAAACTGCTCATTTTAAACTGCTCATAAGCTTAAGCTCACTATTAGTGCTTATTCCATGTTTTCTTTGGCTTATTTGTTGTAATTTCATCTTAGGTTATAACTATTTTCTCATAAGTTGCCTCAAGATTAGCTTGTTTCAGTTTAATTGTGTGAGTTCTGTTTTTAAAGGGGTGTTTGGCACAAGGTGCCAAACTGGGTCAAATTGATATAATAATGGTTGGGTCATTTTGGTATCTTAAGCAAGCTTCTTTTAAACCATTTTAATCAGTTTTTATAAATTTTAAAGTCTTAAAGTTGTTTTGAAGTTTAATCTTATAGTTGTCAACCTGTTCTTATTAAATCCTTCTGAACTGTTCCTATATTGATTATGGTTATGAGAAGTTTTTAAGGTGTTGTAGTATCCTGTCACATCGTCAATGCAGTTAGGAAAGTGTCATTTAATTCTCTTTCTTGTTAGTCTAAATGGGAATCTATTGTCTTAAGCCTGAAGTATTTTTTATTGTGATGAAAGTCCTTTTTCAATATCATTTTTAGGTTAGCAAATTTGTTCTTAGCTTTATTATTTTGAGCATAACTCATTGTTGCTACTATAATTTGTTTTTACTTAAGAATGTTTTTCAAGCTTATTTTCTGTTTTTTTAAGGCTGCAATTGAGTCCTTCTCTTTTAGATAGAAAACCACAGTTTCCCCTGGTGCAAAACCTCATTTCTCAGCCCTTTTAACTGCTTATTTGCTTTAAGCTTTGTTAGTAATTTGCATTCTTAGAAAGCTTATAGGCTGAGCTTCAAGCCCCCATAAGCCTCAGCCCTTAAGTCACCCTCTTGGTTGCTTGTTTCTAAGCTATAAGTAGCCGGCTGTTTGGCTTTGTAATTTGCCTGGTGCAATAAGTGACTTAAAGCCAGCTTTTCTTGCTTATTTGTGTTAAACGGTTAAGCTTTTTACTTTTTAGGTAGCTCTAATAAGTCCTTTAATATGCCCTTCTAGTCAAGTCTTAAGTCACATCTAGGTTGCTTATTTTAAGCCAAGTAGGCATTTTGACTGTTTGGATACAAATAGCTAAAAAGCTTTTAAAGCTTATTCGGCGTATTTAAAGTTGTTTTTACTTGTGAATTTTGTCCTTAGTTGCTTATTAAGGCAGTCTCTTGGCCTACATTAGCTTTTCTTCCTTTTCCATTTGCTTTTCTTTGCTAAAATTCCAAAAAGAAATAGAGTTTTGTGGCTTAAGCTTAGTTTAGCAATCTGTCAACCTTTGACAGCTTATTTTGGGCTTATTTGTGTATTTCATAAAAAGTGCTAGTTGAGAAAAATGCTTATTTTCATGTGCTTAATTAGTTTGTAAAAAAAATATTTTGAAAAAAAAGGGGAAGCTTGGAAGTCAGGAGTGAGCTAGGGCTCGAACCCGACTTCAAATAGCCTCAACCCTCTATAAGCCAACACCTCTAACGCTTGTGGTACAATAGCTATCGGTAGAGGTTGTTTAGGTTTACTATTTAAGGGCTTTTAGCCCTTAGGCCTATTAAAGACTGTTACTTGTAGCTATTTTGTGTAATTTTTCTGATTTTTTTGTAAACGTTTAGTATCTTTGTATAATTTATTTTGTTTAAAAACTTTAAAAAATCATAAAAAATAAAATAAAAGTCAGAAAAATATAAACTTTTAAAAAAAATTATTTTGTCATATAGTTTCTAGGAAAAATAGTTGTTTTCTTGTAGGGTTATTTTTACAAAATTTCACTTTTTAAAGAACGGGATTCGTTCCCGTTTTTGATTTGACTCGTTTTGGTCCAAACGAACTCCGTTTTTAGTCTAGTTTTTTTTAAACTTTATTTTCGTCACGTACGGAATTATTTTAGCATTAATTGTTCTAGGTTTAAATTACAACATTTAGGTTTTAGCCTGCGTTTTTACATTTTGTCTTAAGTTTAGATTAATATTATTCTAGCTTTCGCTGTTGTTTAGGTTTATTTAATCGTTTTTTTTCAATTTAATTAGAAAAATAAATTCAAACCCTTTGTCCATTCAACATAGGAACAATTCAATCCGTCATTTGAGTTTCATTTCAAGCCTATTGGGACATAAGACGGGAATCATACTTCTGGACCGTTTATTTTTATTATAGGGAATTTTTGACTTCTTGCCTTGGTCAAGGCAATAGGTTGATTGTTTGCCTCATATTAGATATATATATATAATATATACTCTAATATATATTTATATATATATATATATTATTAAAAGAATCAATTTTTGGCGCGGCTGCCGGGGAGGTTGTTGAAATGAATTTTCGTTACGTTTGCATAATCGTGTTGAATTTGTGAATATCTTTTTATTTTTATAAAAATACAAAAATATTTTTTTTATTTTTTTTTTGGTATATATTTATAAAACAAGAAAAACCAAAAATATAAAAACATTTTCTTAATCAAGAAATAAAAATCATCAATCATATAATACTTTCACTAAAGTATTATCATTAAGAAAAAGGAAAAATACAAAAATATGAGTGGGAATAAGTATATATATTTAAAAATGGTCAAAACGGGGCTTTTCAAAGCTACTGATTCTTTAATTCCCCTTGATGAACAGCTTAGCTACTTTTCGAGGTTATTAGTCGAGGGGGATTGAGATTCTTAGTTTTCTTAAGTGTTTACTTCATAACATTGCGTGAGGACACGGCAATATCTTAGTATGGGGGATTTTGGTATGTGCTTAATTACACATACCTTTTTCCATTAAAAACGGACTTAAATGACCAAAAACAGACAAAAATTGCCAAATATATGTTTGTTTTGCATTTGTATTGTGCAGGAAACGGATATTCACAAAAGTACGAAAAACAAAGCCAAAAACAACAAAACTGAGCACGGAATGGAAAAGTGTGAAAAGACGAAGCCAAATCAAAGCCAAAAAATCAACCAAGTCAAGAAGTCAACAGAAAAGTCAAACAGTCAAAGTCAAAGTCAACCCCGACAAAGTCAAGTCAACTCCGAGAAGCTGAATCAGAAAAGAATATAACTTGAGGGACTGAAATTGCCAAATCCCAAAGTTATATTACTAAGATAAAATGACAAGGGCTGAAATTGCAATTTACTGAAAATGTGACTCTAGGGGCCAAAACTGCCAAGCCCCTAAAGTTATATTAATAAGGGACTATCTTTGCAATTGGTTTATATGAGTTGAGGGGGCATTTCTGCCAAGCCCCAAACTCATATCACCACAAGGACTGACTTTGCAAGTTGAGTTATAACCCTCAGGGACTATTTTTGCCAACCCCCAAATAACTTCACACCACAAGGACGAAAATTGCAAACCATCTTATAACTTTGAGGGACCAAAGTTGGCAACCACCCAAACGTTTCCCTGTTACCCACAAACCAAATTTCCCGCCCCTTTTAAACCCAAAACCACTCACGTGTCTTCTCCCCACTCTTTACCCTGCAAACCTACCAAAACCCCATGGTTAAACACTCATCCTCCCCTCCACTACCACCATAACCCAAGACTATTGCCAACTTGGCAATCTCACTATTTTCGAGCAAAATCAAGGGTTGTGATGACGATCCAAAGAAGCACAGGACCTAATCTATGGCCAAGGATTGATTTTTGAGTTCCACTCTCACCAAACTAGCACAAATGTGCCTTTTTACCTCAGTAAAGAAGCACAACTCCAATGAATTGAAGATTTTGGGGTTCGGGTATAAATACCCACCCTTTGGAAGCCATGAGGATGATCTCTGAATTTAGCATTTTTTTATAATTTTTATGTTTCTTAGTTAAATCCAGCTTGTACTTTCAATTTAATGTACTCTTTTTTATTCAAGTTAATGAAAAATCAAGTCTTTCTCAATATCTTATTGCTAGCTTAGTCTTTGTTCTAACTACTGAAAAAGGGTTCTCAAGGTTTTAAATTCATTATATAAGATGCTGAAAGCCATAAGCTTCTTCATAGCTTATTTGGTTTTTTAGGTGAAAATAAAAGGTTTAACCATAAAAGTCAAATAAGCAAAAGCATGGAAATGCCAATTATGGATGGGCATTGGGTTATTTGATTCAGAAATCAATGGACTTAGGGGTTAACTAGGATTAGTTTTAGGTTCCCTTACTTTGGACTTTTGTAAGTGTTCATTTTTAATTCTCTGCATTTTTTACTTAATATTACTGTAGCATTACTTATTTTCCCTGTTCATGTGCTCATTTTTGCTTATTCTACTTCATATCAGCTTAATATGTCATAAATTTGCATTTTAGATCATAAAGATTAGTCACAACCAATTTCCAGTTAAAACTGCTCATTTTAAACTGCTCATAAGCTTAAGCTCACTATTAGTGCTTATTCCATGTTTTCTTTGGCTTATTTGTTGTAATTTCATCTTAGGTTATAACTGTTTTCTCATAAGTTGCCTCAAGATTAGCTTGTTTCAGTTTAATTGTGTGAGTTCTGTTTTTAAAGGGGTGTTTGGCACAAGGTGCCAAACTTGGTCAAATTGATATAATAATGGTTGGGTCATTTTGGTATCTTAAGCAAGCTTCTTTTAAACCATTTTAATCAGTTTTTATAAATTTTAAAGTCTTAAAGTAGGTTTTGAAGTTTAATCTACTAGTTGTCAAAACCTGTTATTATAAATCCATCTTGAACTGTTCCTAATTGATTATGGTTATGAAGAAGTTTTTAAGGTGTTGTTAGTATCCTGTCACATGTCCAAATGCAGTAGGAAAGTGTCATTTAATTCCTCTTCTTGTTAGCTAAAGAATCTGTCATAAGCCTGAGTCATTTTTTATTGTGAAAGTCCTTTTTCAATTTCATTTTTAGGTTAGCAAAAATTTGTTCTTAGCTTCTATTATTTTGAGCATAAACTCATTTGTTGCTAATATATATTTGTTTTAACTTAAGATTGATTTTCAAGCTTATTTTCTGTTTTTTTAAGGCTGCAATTGAGTCCTTCTCTTTTAGATAGAAAACCACAGTTTCCCCTGGTGCAAAACCTCATTTCTCAGCCCTTTTAACTGCTTATTTGCTTTAAGCTTTGTTAGTAATTTGCATTCTTAGAAAGCTTATAGGCTGAGCTTCAAGCCCCCATAAGCCTCAGCCCTTATGGTCAAAAAAAAAAAAAAAAACCCTTTGGTTGCTATGTTTCTAGCTATAAGTAGCCGGCTGTTTGGCTTTGTAATTTGCCCTGGTGCAAAAGCCAGACTTTAAGCCAGCTTTTCTTGGCTTATTTGTGTTAAACAGGTTAAGCTTTTTACTTTTCTAGGTAGCTAATAAGCTCCTTTATAAGCCCCTTCTAGCTCAAGTCTTAAGTCACCTTCTAGATAGCTTATTTTTAAGCCAAAGATAGGCATTTTGACTGTTTTGGATACCAAATAAGCTAAAAAGCTTAAAAGCTTATTCTGGCTTATTTGGTTGTTTTTACTTGCTGAATTTTGTCCTTAGTTGCTTATTAAGGCAGTCTCTTGGCCTACATTAGCTTTTCTTCCTTTTCCATTTGCTTTTCTTTGCTAAAATTCCAAAAAGAAATAGAGTTTTGTGGCTTAAGCTTAGTTTAGCAATCTGTCAACCGTTGACAGCTTATTTTGGGCTTATTTGTGTATTTCATAAAAAGTGCTAGTTGAGAAAAATGCTTATTTTCATGTGCTTAATTAGTTTGTAAAAAAAAAATTTGAAAAATAAAATAAAAGGGGAAGCTTGGAAGTCAGGGGTGAGCTAGGGCTCGAACCCCCGACTTCAACAAGCCTCAACCCTCTATAAACCAACACCTCTACCGCTGTGCTACAATAGCTCATCCGGTAGAGGTTGGTTTAGTTTAATATTTAAGGGCTTTTTAGCCCCTTATGCCTATAAGACTGTCATACTTGTAGCTATTTTGTGTAATTTTTCTAGAATTTTTTGTAAACGTTTAGTATTTTTTATAATTTATTTTGTTTAAAAACTTTAAAAAATCATAAAAAATAAAATAAAAGTCAGAAAAATATAAACTTTTAAAAAAAAATTATTTTGTCATATAGTTTCTAGGAAAGATAGTTGTTTTCTTGTAGGGTTATTTTTACAAAATTTCACTTTTTAAAGAACGGGATTCGTTCCCGTTTTTGATTTGACTCGTTTTGGTCCAAACGAACTCCGTTTTTAGTCTAGTTTTTTTTAAACTTTATTTTTAGTCACGTAGAATCTATTTTAGCATTAAAAATTGTTCTAGGGTTTAAATTACAAAATTTAGGTTTTAGCCCTCGCGTTTTTACATTTTCGTCTAAGTTTTAGATTAATATTGTTCTAGCTTTCGCTTTTTAGGTTTTATTTAATCGTTTTTTCAATTTAATTAGAAAAATAAAATCCAAACCCTTTTTCCATTCAAACATCGATCATCAATCCGTCATTTGATTTTCCATTCAAGCCTCATTGGGACATTACGAAACGGGTAGCTAGACGTCTGGGCCAAAGTATATATGTTATTTTTAGGGGAATTTTGACGTCTTGCCTTGGTAAAAGGCATTTGGTGATTGTTTTTTTTGGTGCCGATAGTTATGTATATATATATATATATATATATATATATATATATATTATTAAACGAATCAATTTTTGGCGCCGCTGCCGGGGAGGTTGTGAAACGAATTTTCGTTACGTTTGACAAATCGTGTTTGAATTTGTGAATATCTCTTTTATTTTTATAAAAATACAAAAATATTTTTTATTTCTTTTTTAGTATATATTTATAAAACAAGAAAAAAAACCAAAAATATAAAAACATTGTCTTAATCAAGAAATAAAATCATCAATCTTTATACTTTCACAAAGTATAATCATTAATAAATTTCGGTGAAACTTGTAGGTTCCTCAAATCGAAACAAAAGATTTAAAAAACTTGCCATTGTGTCTCTTAGAACGTACGGCTCACCTCGATTTGATTAACAAACTAAATGTGTGGTTATAAGGAGGGTTGTTCCGGGAATACGACCCGAAAGGAGAATAGCTTAGCGCTATTCCTACTCCTCCGATATACCTTCGAGTGCGTTATCCTTTTTAAGAGCTACGTGAAGTAGTAGATTACTTTGGTTGAAGTTGTCTACCTCATTGTCCATTAAAATACTTGTGAATAAATCATTGAAAAACCAAAAAAAAATAGTGTAATTTTCTTTTATATTTCTATTTTGTGCATGCGCTCTCGTTCTCAGCCGGTAAATCGGTCAACAAACAAAAGTCCGACAAACTTCTGTTGTATCACCAATCTTGAGAAACCAAATAACAATCAAGAAATCTTTCAATCATCCCATTAGTTTTAAGATGGTCCGATACATCGTACTATGCGCAATTGCTCGAAGCACCACGAGGGTTACGCGGGGATGCGATCGTTGTTCCGAAATTACCGCGAACAACTTGAGATCATGCTTGGTCTGCTTAATTCTTGTTTTTTAAAAACAAGCCAATTTTTTAGACATGATAAAGGAGACCACATGCTCACATCTTGATATTTCATACAAGATTCACCTTCTACGATGAATTTCCCGAACGTACGAGTACGTCGTTAGGCTTATGATTTTCCTATTTTTCCTCGAGGGAGCCGCCGGATTGGCTTAAAAAGAACCCCCGTCGATTCGATTTACCATGGGATGATCTGTTTCAAAAATTCATTACAAATTCTTCCCTCTTCTAAACAAACCAAATCTATCGAAAGAAATCACGAGATGTCAACAAGAATTTGATGGAAGTTTTACGAGGATGGGACGATTCATAATGTTTTTTTCATCTTCTTAGGGGATGCTGCTCATGGGTTTTTCAGAACTGATCAACTCGATTTTCAATCATTCCTAAATTTTTAAATGATCAAGATATTGTAACTCCGCTGGGGTGTTCGTAGTGCTAACTTTTGGATAAAATGCCTCGAGAATGCACTAAAATTCATCGAGAAGCAAGTCCAAAGTTTCGTCAATCACGAAGCAAGGCAGTCGTGACCCAAGTGATACGAGTCTTTCTACCCACAGTTTACCCATGTTGCTGAACTTAAAGATATGGTTAGTGCATGATTTGATAGAAAAACCAAACCCTAGCTCCGTAAAAGCGGTTCGAGGCAAAGTTGTTTAACTTGTGGGGGTGGTCCATTCTTACCAAAATTTGCATCAGCACGATTGGCCAACATTTATCGTGACAATATCCAAGAGTATGTGTCACAAGTTAATGAAAAATCAAGTCTTTCTCAATATCTTATTGCTAGCTTAGTCTTTGTTCTAACTACTGAAAAAGGGTTCTCAAGGTTTTAAATTCATTATATAAGATGCTGAAAGCCATAAGCTTCTTCATAGCTTATTTGGTTTTTTAGGTGAAAATAAAAGGTTTAACCATAAAAGTCAAATAAGCAAAGCATGGAAATTGCCATTATGGGGGGGCATTGGGTTATTTGATCAAGAAATCAATGCATTTGGGGTTAATAGGATTAGTTAGGTTCCTTACTTGACTTTTGTAAGTGTTATTTTTAATACTTTCATTTGTTATTCTTATATATTACTGTAGCATTACTTATTTTCCCTGTTCATGTGCTCATTTTTTCTTATTCTACTTCATATCAGCTTAATATGTCATAAATTTGCATTTTAGATCATAAAGATTAGTCACAACCAATTTCCAGTTAAAACTGCTCATAAGCTTAAGCTCACTATTAGTGCTTATTCCATGTTTTCTTAGGCTTATTTGTTGTAATTTCATCTTAGGTTATAACTGTTCTCTCATAAGTTGCCTCAAGATTAGCTTGTTTCAGTTTAATTGTGTGAGTTCTGTTTTTAAAGGGGTGTTTGGCACAATGTGCCAAACTGGGTCAAATTGATATAATAATGGTTGGGTCATTTTGGTATCTTAAGCAAGCTTCTTTTAAACCATTTTAATCAGTTTTTATAAATTTTAAGTCTTTAAAGTCAGGTTTTTGAAGTTTAATCTACTAGTTGTCAAAACATGTTATTAAAATACACCTCTGAACTGTTCCTAGTTGATTATGGTTATGAAGAAGTTTTTAAGGTGTTGTTAGTATCCTGTCACATGTCCAAATGAAGTAGGAAAGTGTCTTTAATTCCTCTTTTGTTCGCTAAGAATTGTCATAAGCTGAGTCATTTTTTATTGTGAAAGTCTTTGTTCATTTCTTTTTAGGTTAGCAAAAATTGTCTTAGCTTCTATTATTTTTGAGCATAAACTCATTGTTGCTAATAGATATTTGTTTTACACTTAAGATTGATTTTCAAGCTTTATTTTCTGTTTTTTTAAGCTGCATTGAAGTCCTTCTTTCTTGTAGATAGAAACCACAGTTTCCTGGTGCAAAACCTCATTTTCTCAGACTTGTTTAACTGCTTATTTGCTTTAAGCTTTGTTAGTAATTTGCATTCTTAGAAAGCTTATAGGCTGAGCTTCAAGCCCCCATAAGCCTCAGCCCTTAAGTCACCCTCTTGGTTGCTTGCTTCTAAGCTATAAGTAGCCATTGTGGCTGTTTGGCTTTGTAATTTGCCCTGGTGCAAAAGCCAGACTTTAAGCCAGCTTTTCTTGGCTTATTTGTGTTAAACAGGTTAAGCTTTTTACTTTTCTAGGTAGCTAATAAGCTCCTTTATAAGCCCCTTCTAGCTCAAGTCTTAAGTCACCTTCTAGATAGCTTATTTTTAAGCCAAAGATAGGCATTTTGACTGTTTTGGATCTAGGTTTATTTTCTCATTTAATTTTGCTTATTCTAGCCTGCATTTGCTTATTGTATTTAGTTAAGTTCAAGTTTTTAGCTAGTTTGCATTTTTAAGCTTTTTCAAATCCAAAAAAGAAAAAAAAAGCCAATTAGCTTTATAAGCATTCTGTCTGTCTCTTTTTGCTTTTTATAGCTTATTGATTCAGTTTCATAAAAAACTCCAAGTTTTAAAAGTGCTAATTTTTGTGTGCTTAACAAAGTTGTAAAAAGAAAAATAAAAAAAAATAGTAGTAAAAAGTAAGGTCCAGGACTCGAACCTGCGACCTCACTCTCATCACACACACTCCTTACCATTGCGCCCTTGGGTCTTTTCTGTTAGACCTTTGGGCGCTTTGGTACTTAAGGCTTTTTCAGCCCATTAAGCCCATAAGCTGTTTTGGCTTATTACCAGCTTATTGGGATAAGCTGGTTCATCACTTTTATTTTTCTAGGATTCCCCATCACTTAATCTGATTTCTGTAATTTTTTGGATTTTTTATAAATTCATTTAGTATTTTTTATAATTTATTTTCTTTAAAAACTTAAAAAATTCATAAAAAATAAAATAAATGTCAGAAAAATATAATTTTTTTTAAAATTTTCTTTTGTCGTATAATATCTAGGAAAAATAAAATTACATATGTAGGGTCATTTTTGCAAAGTTTCACTTTTTTAAAGAACGGGATTCGTTCCCGTTTTTGTTTTGACTCGTTTTTGGTCTTAACGAACTCCGTTTTTAGTCTAGTTTTTTTTAAACTTCGTTTTTAGTCACTTAGAACCCATTTGAAGAAAAAAAATAAATTTTAGGATTAAAATTGAATAATTTAGGTTTTTAACCCTCGTGTTTTTACATTTTCGTCTACGTTTTAGATTTAAATCATTCTAGCTTTCGTTTTTAGGTTTTATTTAATCGTTTTTGCATATTTAACTTGTAGAAATAGGAAACCAATCATAACTTTGTCATATTCAAACACCAATCATCAATCCGTCATTCGATTTTCAATTGCATCCTCGTTGGGACATAACGACCCGGGAATCATACTTCCGGAAACATATATATTTTAATTTGTGAACTCTTAACCAATCCTTGGCTAAAGGTAATTGGTTGAGTGTTTGCTTATATATTATATATATACTATTGATTGAATCATGCTTCATCTCCGTCTCTAATTACATGAACCCGATAGTAATATAACAAAGTTTAACCCAATTCAAAATGCAACCAAAATTAACAAACTCGGCCTAATGTTTAAGTAGGGGTGAGCAGAAAAACCAAAAAAAAACAAAACCAAAACCGAACCCGAACTGAAAACAACTGAACCGAACTAATGACTAAACCAAATTTGCTAAAATCAAACCGAAATACCAATTCGGTTTCGGGTTTGGATATGGGTTGGCAGACTGAATTCGAAAACCTGAATTATATAAATTATATATAGATTTATAAATAAATAGAACATTAGAAATATTATCTAAATAAAAAAACATTTTTTATGCTTGAAATAATTTTTTTTGATATACATTTATATAATAATTATTAATTTTTTTTATAAAATTATGTAATTCGAGGTTATTCGGGTCAACCCGAAAACTGAACCGAATTCAAATTTGATTTTCGATTCGGTTCGATTGAATTATAGATCAGTTCGGTTCAATTTTTGAGTTGACCCAATTTTTTTTTAACCGGACAAACCAAACAACCCGATAACCGAACCGATCAACACCCCTATGTTTAAGTAAAATACTAAACAACCATATATTCAGCCCAGTAAGAAGTTATATATATCTTTGTTTACACAACTGGACCAAACTAACCATAACCAACCTAAACCTAAATATAAAATAGCCCCTAATAATTTTCACACCAAACACTCCCTCTTGTTAGGAATATGAATTCCAGTTTCCTCGGTAGTATATATACTCGTTCCTCCTGGTAGTACACAGTTTCCTGGCTGGCAGTAAAGAGTTAGTCTTCTGGTCTTTGGAAGTCCCTGGTCTTATGAAAGTATTAAACGACATCAGTGTGATGAGGAGGTTACAAGTTTAGTCTTCTTGGTCTTTTGGAAAGTCCTAAAAAAGGTCTTATGGAAAGTATTAAACGACATTCAGTGTGATGAGGAGGTTTTCAAGTTTTTAAGTCTTCTGGTCTTTTGGAAAGTCCTGGTCTTATGGAAAGTATTAAACGACATTCAGAATGATTAGGAGGTTACAAGTTTATTTAGGAAATGATTAAATTATATTGATGTAAAATACTTAGTCATGATTTATTAATATTTAACCACCTAGGACCCCTTGCACTATAAAAGGAGGTCCTAGGGTGTAGAGATAATCATCACTTTGATACACACATTCTCTACACATATTTCTCTCATACTTAGTTAAGCTTCAAGTCGTAAACCCCTAGTTACTGTTTAGATAACAGTATTAATATATTGAGGCTACAAAGTTTGATCTATTTCTATTGTTCTTCTTACATATAAAGACTAGTTTCTGCATAGTCTTTGTATTTTGATCAAGGCTTCCAAGATCGTTCAAGAAAAGGTATTTCTACAATTGGTATCAGAGCCTCGTTGAGAAGCTTTGATTAAGAAGAACAAGATCTCTACATTTGTGTTGCTGAAGAAGACATGGCTTGCACAACTTCAACTCCTGACATTGAGGTAACTTATATGACAGAAACTGAAGTTAGAGAATTTAATGCTAAACTAAAGAAAAAGCATGTTAAACAAATATAATATGGTAACTAGTTGTTCATATGATAATCTTAAAAAATTATATGATGAACTTCAAAAATAGTTTTCTGATTTAGATGAACAATATAATGAAAATTATATACAAGTTCAGGCATATAAAAGTTCTCTTAAAACTTTGGAAAAACAGAAAAAGATCCTTCTGAATAATCAATTGGTCTTTGAAGAAAAGATTAGGGTATTGTCTAGTGAATTAGAAAATACAACTAATCTATTGAAATATTCTGAAAAAGTGAATGCTGAGATGAGTTTGGAAAAACAGGACTTACAGGCTAAGCTAGAAAATGAAAGAGCCATCAATGCTAAATGGACAAGTTCTTCCTAAAAATTGCTAAACTAATTGATAGCTCAATGACTGTAAGGACTAAAAGTGGCTTGGGGTTTGACAAATATATAGGGGAAAATGAGTTAGGATGGGATGACTCTGAATTTAGTGTATTTACCCCTACTCCTGAAGATGTGGAAGGCAAACCTCTCTATAACAGGTTTGTCAAAACTGATAGAATGAAAGCAGTTCCCCCACCTCTTTCAGGGAACTACATTCCTCTATCAGATCCCACTGACCTTGATGAGTCACAAATGACCTATGGACCCAAACAACTCGTGCCCCCCCCCCCCCCACAAGTGATTTTTTGAACCCACGACTATGACCTTTGACTCTTGTAGTCCTAAATCTAGAGTGTAGAATCACTTGAGTCTATGCATAAACCTGTTATAAATTGAACCCAAGACTAGTGGGAATATGCCCTTAAGTCCAACTTAATGGATGAATCACCTGATTCATTCCTAATTTGTTTGTGCTAGAATGAAAAGTGTTAGGGAAACATATAACCCGAGGAAAACAATAAAAGTCCTAGAAGGTAAAAAAAGAATTTGGATCAAAAAAAAAAAAACTGGTATGAAGACTCCAAAATATTGGAGAAAATTTTGTGTTAACAATAAGGCTTCTATGTGAGTGGTAGATTTGGTCATTGCACATAACCTGTAAAAATAAAAGAAAGGTTAATGATCAAAAACAGTTACACAGTTGTATGAACAACTCAAGAGGTCAATCATCAAAAACTTTTGGTAGATTTTTCTCACACCAAGTCCAAAAATAACATGGTTCCACAAGCACTGCTCACTAAATCTGGCCTTGTATATTGTTTTAAATACACTTAAAGCCACTTTTCAAAAGAAAACACCTAATACAATAAATATTTCAATAGGAGTGTTTAATTTCTGTTAAGGATACATAGGTTCATACTGCTAGGCCAAAGACCAAAGGTTAATATTTGTTAAGAGCCACAGCCTCGTTTAGGTCCTGGAAACCAAAACAAAAGTCATAGAACATTTTCCAAATCAATAATGCATCAAAGACATTAACCTAGATATTGATTATGTTGATGCTTATGGACAGATTTCAAAACTGTTTAGGCTTGACTTCAAAAGGCACTAATTTTCTTCTGCAGGGCAATTCATAAATGATGTATGCTTATGAATTGTTGTTAAAAAAAATAGCTAGCCCAAAAGTGATATCATCCTGGTTCAAAATCCAGTGTGGGAGTTCTGATTGTCCCTTCTTTACTCATTGTGATTCTCGGTGTTTGTTCTTACACAAAGTTTATTATCAAGTTGATGGTGGCCAAATTTGGAATGCGATTCTCAGCTCCAATTGATGGAGGCTAAGTGATACAGTTTGATTCTTAAAGAAATTATGGTTTGGTCCCTTTTTATGTGAATCCGCAAAATATTTTGAAGTAATGAAGATGTTTTATTGTTAGGAATTATGAATTCCTAGTTCCTACTAGTAGTTATACTCGTTCCTCCTGGTAGTACACAGTTCCTGCTGGTAGTAAGATTTAGTCTTCCTGGTCTTTTGGAAAGTCCTGGTCTTATGAAAAGTATTAAACGACATTCAGTTTGATGAGAGGTTACCAGTATAGATCCACTTCTTGGTCTTTTTGAAAGTCCTGGTCTTATGGAAAGTATTAAACGACATTCAGTATGATGAGGAGGTTACAAGTTTAGTCTTCCTGGTCTTTTGGAAAGTCCTGGTCTTATGGAAAGTATTAAATGACATTCAGTATGATGAGGAGGTTACAATATATTTTAGTAAATGATTAATTAATTGAAGTAAAAACTTAGACAGTTTATTTATTATATAATGCGTATAATCGCACCTAGGACCCCTTGCACTATAAAAGGAGGTCCTAGGGTGTAGAGATAATCATCGAATTGATACACACATTCTCTACACATAATTTCCCTCATACTAGTTAAGCATCAAGTTATAAACCCTGTACTGTCAGAGTAAACCGATTAATATATTGAGGCTACAAAGTTTGATCTATTTCTATTGTTCTTCTTACATATAAAGATTAGTTTCCGCATAGTCTTTGTAGTTTGACAAGGCTTACCAGATCGTCAAGGGAAAGGTCTTACTACATCTCTCACTTATCATTTTTAGGCACCAACAAGTTTCACTACACACCTAACACTACAAATCATTATTACCCTATATTCTCTTGTTACAAATAATATACAGGCCAAAAGCACCTTCTATTTCTTTTCTAAACTAAAGCTAGAGACAACCCATTAAACTCAAAGTAGCAGTGGACCGAGTCATGAAGGAGTGAAGAAGAATGGTTGCATGGTTATCTTTTTCTAGAGTAAGAGCCAGTCAGATAACCATTCTACCTCTTTATGAGTAAGAGGCAATCAGCTTTTACCGTGTCTGACCAGGAAGAAAAACAAACAGCCTAAAGGTCTTAACAGTGGTCTGAGTGGTGAGAACGACCCTTATGTATTGTAATCGAAGATAGGGTCACCACTGTTAAGCGGGGTGCTAGCTCCTTAAGAAAATTAGAGAAGAGAAAGAGTTATTTGTTTGACAAAAGACTATGATTTTCATTCCAAACGACGAGGTATAAATACCGAATAAAGATAAATCCTAATACAACTCGAATAGATAACTCTTAACACATTGACACTTCCCTAGATAACCACTCACATAACACAATCCTAATATGACTCGAACATGACTAACAAAAGATAGATAACTATCCCACGACATAATCCTTATGCCACACGGAATAGTAGTGACCCTTTTGTCGACCTTCCTCCTGCGACGTGGGTGTAACATTCCCCTCTCCTTCAAAAATCACCTTGTCCTCAAGGTGGTAAGTTTCCCCCCCCCCCCCCCCCCCCCCACCCCCGGATAAGTAGATTTAGAGTCAGGTCAACCACTTTCCCACTGTACTTCCTCTGGCGAACTATCGTTCCACATGAACCAAAACATGGCGCAGCTGGTATGCCATTTTTGTAGAACCCATAAGTCGCACAAATACCCAGTTGCTCCACATGATGCCCCTCGTGCTCTTCTTAGGGTTAATTTCGAGTAACACCTTCCTGTATCGGACCCTAAAAATGGCTTTAGTAACGATCCATGAGATCCCGGATGAATTTTACTTTGAATCCGGGAAGAGAAAGTCGATACTACCTTACCCCCAAGTTCCAAAATCTCAAATGGCCCATAATAACATTTAGCTAATTTGTTGGAATGACGCTTAGCCAAGGTAACCTGCCGATATGGTTGTAGTTTAACAAGCACCTTATTTCCCACGTTGAACTCAACATCACGACGTGTTCTATTGGCTTGTGTCTCCATGCGCTGCTTAGCAACTACATGTTTTGCTTAAGTTGTCGCAATAAAGCATACCACCAATAGTTCCTCAACAGCAGCTACTTTTGATGACCCGGGCAGGTCAGGAACAATCAAGGGTGGTACACGCCCATATACTGCTTGAAATGGCGTCATCTTTATACTACTATGAAAAGTGGTATTATAACTATATTCAGCCCATGCCAAGAAGCGTACCTAATGTTGTGGTCGATCTGAAACCATTGCCCACAAATATTGTTCAAGCCCCCGGTTAACAAATTTTGTCTGACCATCCGTCTGAGGGTGGTATGCCGTACTATGATTGAACTTAGTCCCACTCACCTCGAACAACTGTTTCCAGAATTGGCTAACAAAAATGGGATCACAATCAGAGACGATTATTTTAGGAATCCCATGAAGCTTAACCACCATGTCAAGAAAGACCTCGACGACCTTTGACATGTTGAAGCTGGTTGGCAACGCACCAAAATATGCATACTTAGTAAAGCGGTCCACCGCTACTAACACAATTGTTAAACCCTTGTAATTAGGTAACCCAGTAATAAAGTCCACGAAAACATCCTTCCAAACTCTATTCGGTGTTGGCAAAGGTTAGAGCAACCCACCTGGCGCTTGCATGGAGTACTTAGTCTGCTGAAAAACTAAGCATTTACTAATAAAAACCTCCACTGACTGTCGCATCCTTTTCTAGTAAAACAAGGCCGACAAACCGACCAACATCTTTTTTACACCGCTATGCCCAGCCATAGGCGTGTCGTGAAACTCAGATAATAATAACTCCTTAAGTTTAGACTCAGCTCCCGCATAGTAACGATCGCAAAAAAGTAGCAACCCCTGCTCACGTCTAAATCCCTCCATTACCTCATTGCTATCGATCCTTCGATGGAGAACCTGTAACTCTTCCAGAGACTTATTCTCTTGTCTCAATTTGTCAAGCAAACCAACCAACGGTTGGTTCAAGGTCATGAAGGCGACTGTAACTTCGCCCTGCCACTTCGAACATGCAGACAATGCATCAGCCGACTTGATTACTCACACCCGTTTATACCCATACAAAATCAAAAACCTCATGAGCTCCGTACAAACTATGTTGAAGGGCATTTATATAACCTGATGCAAGAGCTCCTTGAGGCTTCTATGATCTGTGCGTATAGTAAAATGACGCCCAAGTAAATAGTGCCGCCATTTATAAACGGCTTCAACAATGGCAAATAACTCCTTTTGATAGGTAGCCGCTACGTGCATACGAGGCCTCAATTTCCGACTAAAGTAACACAAGGAAGACCCTTTTGCAAGAAGCACAATACCAATCCCACGCCGACGCATTGGCCTACCCCCATAAACATCTCTCAAAATACGGAAGGCCTAAAAACAGTGCATCAGACAGCCATGTTTTGAGGTCATCAAGAAGATTATATTTCCAACTCTCCCCAATTAAACCTTTTTTCCTAAAGTAGACTAGACACGGGGCAGCGATGGTACATAAATCCTTGATAAAGTGGCCATAATAACCTGCAAGTCCCCAAAACCCCCTACATTCGTTGGTTTGTGGGTATTGGCCAATCCACTACGGCCGAAATCTTTTTGGGATCCATCTCTACGCCATGTCCTGAAATAATATGTCCCAAATACTCGAGTGTTGTAGCCCCAAACACACACTTCGACTCCTTGACATAAAAGTGATTATCCTGTAAATGCTAAAAAACACAATGCAAATGTTCTAAGTGTGCTGCAAGATTTGCACTATAAATTAATATATCATCAAAGAAAACAATCACAAACTTGCGTAAGTATGGAGAAAATAATTGATTCATGGTAGCTTGAAAAGTAGACGGGGCGTTGGTAAGTCCAAACGGCATTACCAAAAACTCATAATGACCGTCATGAGTACGAAAGGCCGTTTTGTACGCGTCCCGTTCGTGTACCCATATTTGGTGGTAGCTAACATTACAAATCAAGTTTGGTAAAGATAACGGCGCCTCCTAACTCATCAAACCATCCATCCGCCGTAGAAAAAAAAAAATTTCCCCGGAAAATTTATCCTTGACCGTGACCTCATTTAGAGCACGGTAGTAACACAGAACCTGTAACTTCCTTCTTTTTTACTAACAATACCGGAGATGAATAACGGCTTTGACTACCCTAATAAATTCCCTGCCTTAACATCTCATTAACTAGCTTTTCAATTTCCCCCCTTTTGATAGTTTGATAGGTCCTTGGTTTTGGATCTATATAGCCTTTGTAAGACAATAGCTAACTTGAATAAATCCAAATCAACTATGTAAGAGACACTGACTATGAATACCAAGTGTTAATGCGGAATCTTAACACAAGTATTAAGAAGAACACAATATAATACTAACTTTGCTATTGATTTCTATTAAGCTTCAATGCTACTATTTGTTATCTCAAAACTCTATGCCGTAAGGTTCCTTTTATACACCAAGGAAACCCTAGAAGGCTATACAAAATGTGTGAGGATAATGTATATCCTTTCCTAAGATATCTCCTAAGATATCTCTAAGATAACTATTATCACTATTCTGTTACATAAACAGACTTAACTAAACACGACCAGTACTAACTATAGTACTGCCACTCTACCAGTACTAACTATAGTACTGTCAGACTTAACTTAGTACTGCCAGACTTAACTTAGTACTGCCAGAACTAACTAATACTACCAGACTTAACTGTTATACTACCAGTATTAAGTCTTTTACAATATATTTCCCAACAAATAATTGCCCTAACGGGTGCCTTTTCCAAACACCCGCAGTTATTTCTAATGAAGTGTTATTGGTTACCGAAAGTATAGGTACACCAACAGAGAGTCCAGTCCTAAATAGATATATTCACATCATTCACGCTTACTCCAACGAGTAATTAACAGTTCATGATAGTGGGGACTTAATGGTAAAAGTAGGGACTCAGGCAATAATGTATCAGGATAGCATACAGAAAAATACTTGCATTCATGGTTTATAGCATGTATCCCCCTCGCGGGTTTATGAAACATTTAAAAGATTGAATGCGAGGCTATGAACTCACCTTAACAATACAGGGAAATCCGATTGATGGCAAAAGTATATAAAATGAAAGTAACGGCTTCGTCACACAACCTAGGTAATATGTCAAGTCTTAGTTTGGTTGGATATGTTTTATGTCATAATGAAATATCATTTTGATTGGATTTATTATGGAAATATTGTATCACTGTTCGGGCCATCATAATTTATAGGTCATGTAGTAAACGTTTGAGGAGCCAGGACACTTTAAATCATAAATCCAGCAAACTCGTCAAAATGTATATCCATATGAAACCCCTTACATGAAGCTCCCTAGTAATGTGATACATTATAGTTTTAAGTTTCTTCAAAAGCTAGAATAATTTATATATATTTTTATAATTAATATAAAAATATAATATTTTATAAGTTTGCAAAATTAGCAATATATACCCCTGGTTTATAAACTTCTACAAGTTTAGTCCTTTATATAAAAAAGTATATATATATTAAACCTTTAACTTTAAAACTTGGAAAAATAGGTCCTTATAGTATAAAAATTATATATTTTAAGAATTTGAACATTTCAGCCCTTTAGTTAATAATTTCATAAAGTTACTGGATATATACCCCTTGCATGGAATACTTTTGCAAAACAAGTCCAAAATGCCATGCAAGCTTATTTTAGGATTCCAAATGATATTTGCAGGTTATAGCTTATTAGTATAAGCTAAAATAAGAAGTTTTAACGTAACAAAAGTTTAGAAAAAGGATCCGTTAGCTAGAAAATCAAAACGGGTCATTTTTAGGGTTTTTATTAAAAACACATGGGTTTGAGGATTCAAAGCTTCAAACAAGAGTTCATACATGATCTTAAGAGTATTATGAACATTATTGTACAGAATATAAGCTTATGGAATAAGATCTTAGGCTTACTTGAGCTAAAATGGGTCGAAATGGGGTTTTATGATTCATACGCCTAGAAATGGCTTCAAGACTTCGTTTTTCTTGCTTCTTGGCTTCTATTCTAAACTTAGGGACTTCTCTTGATCTTCTATTGCTGCTATGGAAAGGCTAGAATTCCATTTGAAGGTGTGAGATGAGTTGTGTGGGATGAAATTAAATGGGTGTATGTTTCGGCTATTTATAAGGCTTAAAAACCCTTGGTGCCTAAGTTTTATGTTTGATTAGTATTAAGGCTAGCTGAGGTGATTCATAGAAGCTAGAATGATAAGTATTGAGGGCTAGAGGTGTAGATTTGAATGGTGGAAGGTGTTGGAAGGGTTTCGGGAACGAGGACCCCACGGACCGAAATGGTACGGGTCACGGTCCGGGTCGACCGGTCCGGCGGTCCTCGTCCGGTCCGATCCTATAAAGGCTTATCTCGGGTTTTATTGGTCGACCGGACCCGACCCGACCGGACCGAAGACCGAATTGGTCCAAAACCCCGGACCGTGGACCGGACCGCGGTCCGGTCGGTCGGTCCGGTTCGGTCCGGTCCACCGGTCTATTTGCTCAGCCCTAGCCGTTTTTAACAAAATTGATTTTGCTTTCCTTCTTTTGTCTTTGATGTGGTAGGAAATGAAATGGAATGCAGTATGTTACTTACGTTGTTCATAGGCATAATTTAGTGTAAACGAGGCTTGCCATTTTTAACGAAATTGATATTGCTTGCCTACTTTTGTCTTTGATGTGGTAAAAAATGAATTGTAATGCAGTAGGTTACTTACGTTGTTCATAGGCATGATGTAACATCCGGCAATTTTCGGAATTTTAAAGGACTATTTTAATCTTTGACTTTTCGAGTCTGACTTGACTTTTTGACTTTTGGTCTTTTATTTTCACATAAAAGCGATTACCGCGTAACCGGTAATTTTTCGGAACATATTTAAAGGAGATATATGTTATTCCTAGGTTGATTTATCAAAAACGAGCAGCTAAATCACGTTTTCATTATTCGGACCCTAAAGCAATTTGATGTAAAACGATATTTCAGACAACTTTTTAGTTTTACCCGAGACTTGAAAACAAGCAGAAGAGGGCTAAAACAGCCTCGCAAAGTTTTGAAAACTACACACAACGGGTACCGACACACAAAAATAATTAAATTTATTTTTAATTATCACTATTTATTTAATAAAAATATTAAATAAAATCATTTAATATTTTAATTATTTAAGCGTTGTTGATAACGCGAATATCCGAGTTAAAACTCATTTTTATTTTAACCGAGTCACAAAATAAATAACAGATATTTATTCTAAATGTTATAAAAATATTTATGAAATATTATCAAGTAAATACTCATTTTTATCAGAAAAATGATTTGAAACGCAATGGCACAAGTTTCGTATTTTGAAACATCCGTTAAGTCGCTCAAACGAGTCCCGAACCGTTATTTAACGAAAGTTACACTTTTAGTCCCTCAAGTAATTAACACTTGCCAATTTTTTTAAAAAGTTTTATTATAAATAGAAAGTTTATAAAACTTTTCATTTAATTCTTATAAAAACACACACACACTCTCATGCATCTCTCCCTCTCTCCCCCATATTTTCCGGCCGCCCCTCCGCCGCCGGCCACCAGTCCACCGCCGCCGGAAAAGTTTTCCGGCCAAACTCCGGCGAATCCAAAATTTATAAAAAGATAGATTCATCCCCGATCTATTCGATCCCCACCAACACGCGCCTTCACCGCCTCTGCCACCCCTTCACCGCCGCCGCCTCCACCGAACGCAACCAACACCACTGCTGCTGCCACCACACCACCACGACATCGACATCATCACCATCCACACCACCACCATCTTCATCAACCACCATCATCACCACCTCCACCTCATCAGTTTTCGTGGGTGTTTGTTTCAACCGAACCCACCACAAAGTGGTGTTCGGTTTGGACAGCCACCACCACAGCCGCACCTTCAAGGTGTCGGGCTCGTGGTTACCTTGTTTTTCTTTTTCGAAGAAGCTCGTTGTATTTTCTTTTCTTTGGTTTAACAGCTAACACCTCAAAGGGTGCGTTTGGGTTGGGTTTAACACCTCAAAGGGTGCGGTTGGTTCTGGGTTTCAGCCACCCTAGAGGGTGCGTTGGTTTGATGTTCACAGCCACCACCAACGGGTGCGTTGGTTTTAATGGCAGCCGGGGGAAGGGGTGTCGGGTTTAGTCTTAACCCAAAAAGGGTGCGTTTGATTTTCATCCGCCGAGGGTGCATTTGGTTGTGGCAGTCTCACAGCCACAGGTGCGTTTGTTTGGTTGGCTGCGAAACAGCCGAGGGGGTGTCGGGATTGTGTTGGCACCGAAATGGGTGCGTTTGGTTTGTATTAAAATAGCCAAGGGTGGGTTTGGTTTAGTTCTACAACAAAAAGGGTGCGTCGGGTTTGGTATTAACCCAAAAAGGGGTGCGTTCGGTTTTCTTGAAACACAACTTAAGGTGCGTTTGGTTTAACAGAAACACACAAGAGGTGCGTTTGGTT
>BQNB010038646.1:17737-48615 GCA_026074375.1 Tanacetum coccineum | reverse complement strand
CTATAACTAACAGACTTAACTTTAATACTAACAGTATTAAGTCTGTTTACAATATTTTCCTAACACACACACTTCGTCCCATACAAATAATGACTCTATAATCTAAGAGCAAAAACAACGGTTCCTAACTCTAAATCATAAGTAGTGTAATTCTCTTTATGGACCTTCAATTATCTAGAAGCATACGCTATCACTTTCTCTTTTTGCATCAACGCGGCTCCATAACCTTTAAGAGATGCGTCACAATACACCATGAAATCTTTCGTTCCCTCGGACAACGCTAAGATCGGTGCACTACACAACTTCTGCTTCAACGTTTGAAAAGCTTCTTCTTCTCCTCACTCGTATTTCTTATTTTTCTGAGTCAACTTAGTCAGTGGCTTAGAAATCAAAGAAAACCCTTTAATAAATCTCTGATAATACCCAGCCAATCCAAGAAATTGCCTCACCTCCGTCAGCGTCGTTGGTGCAGCCCAACTCTTAATGGCTTCGATCTTGGCAGGATCAACATGAACACCACTACGATCAATCACATGACCCATAAATTGTATCAAATCTAGCCAAAAATCACACTTTGAAAACTTGGCGTACAATCTCTCTTTCTTCAGCAGCTCCAAAATAATCTTCAAATGCTTTCCATGCTCTTATTCGTCCTTAGAATATATGTGAGTCCCAATGAATAGATCTTCTTAGCTTGTTAAGGCTTTGCTAACTTGAATATATTCAAACTAAATATATGAGAAACAATGATTATGAATACTACAAGTTATGCGGAATCTAACTTGTAATACTAAGAAGAACAAAAACTTTGAATATATATTGACTGCAAGTATTCTGCCTAGGTTATAGAATAACTAACTATGAAAACTTGATATAACTTGATGTGAAAATTGATATCTCGAACTATGCCATAGGGTTCCTTTCATACACTAAGGAAAACCTTAATGGGCTTACAAAACGCGTTAAGTGATCATGCATATCTATTCCTAATATAACTCATGTATATCACTTTAGCAGTACTAACTATATAACTGACAGTACTAACTATTATACTAACAGTACTAACTATACTAGCAGTACTAACAATGTACTGGCAGTACTAACTAACTATAACTAGCAGTACTAAATGTAGAAGCTCTGAATCCCAACAATCTTCCCCTAAACTTGTGATTTACCTTTAAATCTCAAGTTTCTTCTGTATTTAATCTTCTAGACTGCACTGTTAAGGATTCTTCCAAACACTCTTCTACTTCTGTACTTGTGACCTTATAAACCTTAGATGTTCAAATACCATCTCATTTTCATGATCAACCTCTAGTTTTTTGCTTAACATCTTTGATAGCATTTCTTGAGTAAGTGGATACTTCTTCTCTATCATTATGTGAATAGCAATTTCATTGTATATCAACAAAATATGAATTCCACATGAATCAAATAGTCTTCAGCTTATCAAATTGTATTCATGCTGATGCCTCCAGACTTCAACTTCTTCATCAGGTTGAAATAAGATCTTCAGATCTCCCCATAACATCAAGTCATATCCTTCTGGTCTTGATGTTGCATACCTTTCTTCTACTAGTTTATGTAGATCCATTACATCCTGTCTGTCAAAATCATCAAGCATCTCACTGAAAATTTGGTAATTCTTGGAACCTCCATCTGCTCTGATGATTTGATAATACATAAAGTTTTCTGTCAGGTCATGAGTCTTCCAATCAACTATTGGATACTTAGTACCCAAAGATTCAATTTCCATAGCAAATTCTTCTCTTGGAACCAGATCTAAGTAGGCTTTAAGTTCTTCCTTCTCAATATCATCTTCTATCTTTTTCCTTTTTATACTTTCTTCACTTTTCTTTTCACCTGCTCTTTTCCTTGCAATTGATTTCTTTCTACTTCCTTTCTTTTCACTACTTTTTTTCTTTTTCAGAATCCATGGGTGCAAAGGATTGAATTTGATCCCATACCTTTTCAAATATAGGTCTAATGTCTTCATACTTCATTCCTTTAAAATAATTCATCTTGTATCCTCCCTGATTCTTCAAGTACATGACCATGTTTTTCCTTACTTCAACTACATAGTATGGTCTATTCAGCTGAGCATGGTATCTTAACATAGCAGGATCACTCCAGTCAATTTTCTGAGCTTGAGCAGGTTCAACAGCAACTTCTTCCCTTTCATCTAATAGTTTTTTTAGTTCAAGAGCTGCTTTAAAGTTAATCCTTTCTTGTTCTTGTTTTGCCATAGATTTTGCTTGTTGCTCCTTAAACACTTTCTTAGCTAACTCTTCATCCATACTCATCTGCACTTGAACCCTCTTTTTAACTTTCTTTGCAGGCTCAGATTCTTGCATAATTGCTTTCCCTTTATCTTTTCTCTTATGTGCACTCCTTCTTATATATACCAAATTTGCAGCAACAGTACTGACTTCTAGAATAACAGTACTATGCTCTGCACCAACAATACTAACTTCTTCTTCTCCTTTTTCACCACTACCTTGATCTTCCATGAGCTCAGTAGGCTCTTCTTCTTCTAGCACTACCTCAGTATCATCACTAATCTTCTCCTGAATCTCTATATCTTCTTGAATCCATGATGTTCCTTCATCCTGTACCAATGAAATAGAGGGGTCTTGATCAATCTCTGTAATTTTCCTCCCTTGTTTGGAAGGATCCTCTAGACGTTCTTCGTCATCAGAAACAACCATCCTAATTCTCCTTCTAGCTTGAGTTGACTTGACTGTCTGCTCTAACTTTTTCACCTTCTTGATTAATTTTGTAAGAGCAGTACCATAAGTTTGTTTAGTCTGTGCCAACTCTGCCTCCAAGCTTGTTACTTTGTTTGACAAATTAGTACATAGAACTGTCAATTCAGAAAGTGATAAACTACCCTCATCACGTCCAAGTGAGTGAACACTGTGGGGAGGTGATTCATGGGGCATTGGAACAGCCTCTTCTGCATCAGGTGTGGGTTGAGTGTTTGGTGGTTGTGAGGTTGATGGGGTACTGATTGGGGGTATGTTGAGGTGATAATGATGGTGAAAATGTTATTCTGGATGGAGAAGTTTCAGGTGCACTGATCATAGTAGGAAATAAAGAAAAATCTATTCCAGAATAACCCCTTGAAATCCTCTTCATATTACTAAAGACTTTCTGTGTAAGGATAGGAGTTGGATATGTTCATGTGTGGGGTTGAATGAGTCTCCTTTGATTGTTTAGACAGATTTGGATAAATCTTGGGTACATCAAAAACTTATGTGGGTTTTCCAGATTCTTAATCATAGCATCAAAAATTAAGTTTGAAAAATTGTAAGTCTTGTTTGTGGCCAAGCAAATTATAGCAGTTGTTATATTGCTACTAAACTGCTCCCAAGCAGTTTTCTTAGGGCTTAAGCAGTGGAGGATAGTATGAATTAGAAACTTCCACTGAGGAGAAAAATGACCCTTTTGAAAAGTAAGTTTATCAGAATCAGTCACATACCCCATTAGAGCAAGTTGCTCAAATATCTCTGAATTGGGTAGAGTAGTAACACCACCATTGTCCTCCAACTTTAGATGTCTTCTTAGAGAGGCTTCAGTAATAGTCTTTACTTGTCCATCAATTGTAGCAGTTAGTTCTACCTCTCCATTAGCACTTGTTCTAGCAGTAGCTGTTCTCCAAAATTGCTTAATAAAGGAAACATATATTGTTGGATTCTCTGTGAGGGCATACTGGATGTGACTAGCATTCAGAAAATCAATGATCTGATGAAACCCTTCACTTCCTTCAGACTTCTGTAAGTAGGCCACCATGTTATGCTTGTCGCAAAACTCCAAATTAGCCATGTGATTAAGAAAATATTGAATAAACTTCTGGGATGAGCTCGTTTATGTGAGTATGAAAGCTTGGCAAAGTTAATTGAGATTATATTGAGAGCACTTAGGGTTGTAATTTGACCGACTGAATGAAATTTGATCTTATCTTGAAGAAATCTTACTAATTTATAGAAAGATCATGAATTTCCAATTAGTCAAACCCTATAGGCTATGTTGTTGGCGGAAATATCTCAACGGCTATATTAAAATAAGGAAATTCTGTTATGCCTCAAACAGTACTAACGGTAATGTAGCAGTACTAAGTTTAGCCTAACAGTACTAACTTTAAGCCTAGCCGTATTAACTTTTCCCAGCAGTATAAAGATATGCCTGGCAGTACTAACTTAATACTAGCAGTATTAAGTTTATGCCAAGCAGTATTAACTCCAATCTCATTCCAATGTAGATTCTCACAATCTCTCTTTCTGTTTTTATACTCACAATATCTCTCAATTCTTTTTGCTCACCAATTCACTCTTTCTGTTTTTAAGCACACATCTCTCTTTCTGTTTTTGGCTCACAACTTCTCTCTTTTCTTTTATGCTCACCAAAATCTCTCAATTATCAGACAATTTTGTACAAGGTGCCATCAATTCTTTTAGTTTCATACTGTCCTCCCCACTTCCAAGTGTGTTAACTCTTGAGAGAGGTGGGTCATTGGACTTTTAGATGCAGCCTCAAACCTAGTTTGAGCATCTACATCCCCAATGTGGTTTCTTGGCACCTGGGACCACTACCTGAGCCAATTCCCTAAGAACTTAGCTCATTAAGTGTTGCCATGGATTGGGTCTTAGTTTATGTTACCACTGTCCTGCTCTGCTTCAAAGCTAGAAGCAGTAGTGGCAGCCCTTTCCATTCTGTCACCCAACTCCTTATGGACAGCCTCATCACCAACCTTTATAGGGGGACCACCAGACTGAGGTATCTTAGTGTCCCGACCTCTTTTGCCTAGCAGTACAAATTATACTTAGCAGTATTAATATTTGCCTTAACAGTTTTAACTCTGTCTTCAATAATTATACAACAACATGCCTCTATTCATCACAAGCACACTAGAAAAGACTAGATAGACATGTGAGAATTCATGAGGATCCATATTTATGTATAACCCATGAATAGAAGTTAAGAACTGTTAAACCTCCCCTCAACCAATGTAGCTACAAATTAAGCATACCAATGCTTGCCACCAGAAAATTAAATCTGCTTACATCAAAAGCTTTAGTGAGAAGATCTGCAACATTATTATCTGTGTGTATCTTGACCATCTCAATCAGTCTCTTCTCATAAATTCTCTAATGAAATGAAGCCTGTTCCCATATGCTTGTTTTTAGGAAATTATAACAGATTCTAACAACAAAATAGCACTCTCATTGTCAACATGAATCTTTGTCTACATAAAATTAAGTCCGTAATCCAACATCTGATTTTGGATCCAAAGCACTTGACCACAGTAGTGAGAAGCAACAATGTATTCAGCTTCAGTAGTTAAGTTAGCCACCATAGTCTGCTTTTTTTATTACAACGCCAAGAGATTAACCTTGAACCAAGAAATTGAGAACATAACCTCATGTTGTGGATTTCCCTTCCAAGCTGCACCTGCATAGACACTGTCCAAATAAGCATCCCAATGTAAGAGGAGAGTACCTTCAGGATACCAAAGTGCCTAATGGGTTTGACCTTTAAGTATCTAAAGGATTTCTTTTTACTGCATTCAGTGGGAAACTTTTAGCTAAACTTGATAACTGAGCAAGCACAAACTGAAAAACATAATATCTGGTCTATGGATTAAAGAATTCATCCATGACCTAATCATCTGCCTGTATAAATAAACATCAACATCCTCACCATCTTCATCCTTTGTTAAAGCTTGTTGGTTCCATAGGAGTACTAGTTTGTCCATATACCAAAAATGCCAAATTTTCTTACTTTAAGAAATCCCCCCACCATACTTGTCCTGACTAAAAATATCCCAGTCCTCTTTCTTCTTGACATGTAAACCCAAGAAGAACGTAAGTTCTCCTCGTTCTCCCCATGAAGCGTCATTTGAAACCTATGAGCATTATCTTCCTCAAACTCATCACATAAAAGACTTCTTAGTTGTGAAACCAAAGCTGAAGTCTCTACATAGACGGAACCATTAAATATCACCCATGAGTCTCTTATGAACAAAGTCTTGTGAATTTGTCCCCTATGAAATCCATTATCCAGCAGATAGGTAGAGAGTTCTCATACCAAGCTCTAGAAGCTTGATGTAGACCATATAAGGCTTTCTCCACTTTGTAGACTTTTTTTGGAAATTCTGGATCTACAAACCTGGAGGTTGGCAAACAATATACCTCCTCTTCAATGAGTGGCCAATGAGAAAATCACTTTTAAACATCCTTCTGGTACATAAGGAAAATTCATAAATGAATGCAAAGGCCAAAAATAACCTGATTGCTTCAACCCTAGCAACATGGGAGCAAAAACCTCATCATATCAAATGCCTTCTTCTTGTTTATACCCTTGTGCTACCAGTCTGGCTTTATTCCTTACAACTATTCCCCTTTCATCTTTCTTATTTCTATACACCCACTTTGTACCAAAACCCTTTTGTTTTGCCAACGAGGTATAGTCAATTAGTGTCCAACAACCTTCTGAACTTGAACTGAAGCAGCTCCTCTTGCATTGCTTCAACCCTACTTTCTACATCATCAAGGCGTGAGATAATCTTTGTGGGTTCATGTTGAGAAAAGGAAACAAGCAAATAAGCGATTCTAGAATTCTTTGTGCTTTGCCTTCTCTGATTTTAGATGTAGCTAATCATAGCACATCTCTCTAGAGTCCTTCTTTGCCCATGCCCCCTTGTTTGTACTATTGACTTTGGATCCCCAATAATATGAGCTTTAAGGATAGTATATGTACGCTAGATGTGGAATAGGACTGACGCCATGAAATGTTCCATGTTGTTGAATATCACCTCTTGCAAAAACCACGACTTTTGATCAGACAGTAAGAAGAATTGAGAGTTGCCAAAAATGCCAGTACTTCGAATTTCAACAGTATCCTCTAATTCAAGCATTAGAGGATCATGAGGAAGATTAGCAACATCAATAGAAAATGATCCACCAAAAGGAACAAATGATGGTCAACATTGATGACCCAACCCAGTACTAAAAACCCTGGATAGCTCTACAGGTATTAACTGGTGTGCCTTAAACAGTATTAAAATTGTTAGTAATTAGCTAGCTCTAGTAATCCTCTCTTGAAGAAGCTGGCTATTACACTGAGCTTCAAACTCTTTTCCCTAAGCAGCAACAGATTTCTGTAGCTTCCTTCTCTTGATCCATCATCTTATCAAGAACATTCTGCAAGGTTTGATCATACTCACTTGCTGGTTCTTGTACAGTCTTTTTACAAGCATCATCATCAACTATATCATCCTTAGCCTTGTCATCTGAGCTCTTGTAGTTTGAAGAGATAAATGACCATAATGGGAACATAATATATTGTTGAGTAGACACATTCTCTTCTCCTCCTTCGGATTTTGGTCCAGCATCAACATTTTTTCTTCAAACCTGTATTCCGTTAGTTACTTGTGACCTGCATTTTTTGATAGTTTGATACCCCCTACAGAAACTGTTGAATAATTCATAGAATTTGTTTAAGGCATCTAATATCCAAAGCCAGTATTTTTTTAGGACCTTTGCCCCTTTTACATTTTGGTTATTTTCAGAAAGTTTACATGCATATTCTCTTCATCTTTCCTGGTTTCAGAGTTAAATACCCTGAAAGCCTTGCTATTAACAGAGTACCCAACTAAAAACCCTTCCTCAGCCTTCCCATCAAACTTGCCTAAAGGGTCTAGGTATTGGATAAGTAACAATACAGGCCAAAAGTTCTCATAGAAACTAATGCTTGGTGCTCTCCAAATACTAAGTTCATATGGTGCTTGTTAGAGGCCTCTGGTCAACTAAACCCTATTCAAGACTAACAAAGCAGAATCTAAACTCTGCTTCATCATTCACAACAGCCCAAAATACTATAGTAGAATTGAGTCTGCTGATAGCATATTCCCTAGCAGCCTCAATAGGGTCCTTATTCTTTCTCTTTAGCAACTTCATTTTTGTGTTGTGGAAGTTCCTGAGCAAGCAATATATTCCCTTTTTATATTTTATCCCCTTTTTTTTTGCCCACAGAATTCATCCATTTCTCTGTTTTTGAATTCTGTCCCATTATCAGACCTGATTACTTTAACCTTATGGTTTAATTGGTTTTCCTACTTTACTGTTATAAATTTCTTTAAAGAATCCCACTAGGTTCACTTTTAGTGCTAAGAAGAAAACCCAGTCTAAACCTACTAAAGTCATCCGTACACTATAAAGGCAATAGTGTTCTTATAGGTTGATACACCTTACAGATGTTGGACCCCAATAATCCATATGCAACATCTAAAAGGTTGCTAATAATCTCCCAAGTTGGTCTTAACAGGAGGCTTTATGTTGCTTTTCCCATCTGACAAGCAACACAAGTATGGTCCTATTCAAAAGTCTTTGAAGGAAACCTATAACAAGGTTTCCCTTCACTAGTTTATATCATAGTTTTAAAATTCACATGACCTGCCTCCATGCCATAGCTTAGACTCATCAAATGTGGCTTTTGCAATAAATCATTAAATCTCTAGAAGGAACACAATCTTTAAATCAAAGCTTACATATAGTTTTGCCTTGGTACACTTAAGCAGTACTTACTTTCATCAATTAGCTTAAAGTCAGGATACAAAATAATACATATCTTTTTCAGGAAAAGAACAACTGTTTTACCCTTGTCACACATTTAGTGAGAAGAGAAAATATTAAACTTCATTCCTTTACAATAAACACATCTTAAAGGTCTATGATTTATTAGTTCTCTTATCCGTACCAATACCCTGTTATCTTACCACCTCTAATACTCTACCTACCAAAGGCCTAAATCAAAACCTTCATTAATAGCTTGATATCTGAAGTAAGGCTTTTGTTCCCTTGTTATACGCCTGGAGCATCCACAATCAACACAGACATTCCTTTGTACTTTAAAGCTTGTTGTGGGATTTCCCCAAACAAAAATAAGAGAGTCAGTTTTCTCTATGTGGACCCAAGCCACTAATGACTTGAGTTTAAGCCTAGTGGGTATCAATATAATATAATCTTTTGAGAGATCATGATCCCACTCTTATCATTGAGCCATTGGTTAAATCAGTCATTTTTAGGTCTCCAACACAACCTACTGAGTCCTTTTAACAAAGTGATCCAATTTCCTTAACAGGACTCTAACTGTTCTGTTTG
Organism: Tanacetum coccineum; assembly: GCA_026074375.1. Taxonomy (NCBI): domain Eukaryota; kingdom Viridiplantae; phylum Streptophyta; class Magnoliopsida; order Asterales; family Asteraceae; genus Tanacetum; species Tanacetum coccineum. The sequence continues at coordinate 39,454 of BQNB010038646.1, read as the reverse complement.
TCCCTCTGTAAATTAACACCATTGACACTAACATATTTTTTTTTTAACTTTTTCCTTTGAAATCCACTGTTAATTTTTAGTATTAATTTGATTAATAAAAAGGCCCTTCTAAAGGTGCATGTAACTTAGGAAAAGTATTATATTTTGAATTTAAACATTCACTCTATATTATTTGTAGGGGATAGCACTAACCCATACTGCTTGCAGTACGAACTGGTATTCTTCCCAGACCTAGTTTAAGATTGCAGTTGGAGAACCAATTTTATTTTGATGATTTTATTCTTGAGTTTGTTCTCCAAATTGGTCTAACTTCCCTATGACTAGTACCCTTTCTCAAAATAGATTCTTTAGGCATTCTCTTTTCATGAAAATCGCAGTCTTTTATTAGATGATTGTAACTTCCTGATAAGTGTAAAATACACATATCCATTAACACCAAAAATGACCCTAAATGGCTAAAAACATACTTAAATGGCAGAGAAAAATATCTTGTTTTATTGTGTTTGTGTGGTGCAGGTAACGGAATAATCAAAACATCACCATAAATCGCGTCAAAAAGGGGACAAAAACACGGACACGGGAATCAGAAGAGTACAAGAGAAGCCAAAGATTCAAAGCCGAAGCCAAGAAAAGTCAACTATGGTCAAGCCTAGAGTCCAAATAAAAGGTCAAACCCTACTAAGAAAGGTACAACCCATAAAAGAGAAAAACTCAAAATGTTCAAATCACACCCTCCAAGTTTCAAAAAGTTTTACCATATAGGTCCTTAAGGCGTAATGGGCCCTAAATCCCCTTAAATACCCAACCCGGATCCAAAGGCCCCAGTTAAAAAGCTATTACCTTAGCCCATAACCCAATTTTATTAAACCACTAGGGACTTAATTGCCATTTCAAAAAGTTGATTTTACACTACAAGTTTACATAATCATAAAGATGGACTGAAATTGTAATTTACCCAAAGTTTTATAAAAAACGTTTTACATCGTTTCAGTTATAAAAAGGGCGCCAAAGGTTTGTTACTATTCACCCGTCTTCTCCAAGAGTTACCCAGGGTCAAATCATAGGGCTTTTCTTAATTAAGGGTCAAGGACGACAATTCAAGTGATCAACAGCAAAATGGCAAGGTTAATTATGTCAAATCTGAATGCACTTTTCATTTGGCACCCTAAAGCTACATTGACTCAAAAGAAGCAAAGAGAAGCGAAGGTTTTGCACTAAATTGCCTCTCAAAACAAAGAAAGCAACATATGTCTCATATCACGGATTGCCAAGCTGGCAATCCGTGGTGAAGTTCATTTTGTGATACAAGGGCTACTATTGACTCTTAAATGAATAGATGGAATTATAGGCTGAGGATTGAAAGGAGCGGGGTAGCAAGCAAGGTTTGGAAGCTGCATCAACGGCGCTAGAAATAGCTCACAACTTCATCAAACCCATTCACCAACTAGTATTATAGTAGCTTTTATTTTTTAGCTTAATTTTTCAACTTTTATTAAATTTTCCTTTAAACGTTTGTAATTCTTCCTTTTAACATGTAATCCAAGTTTTTATTGTTACTGAATTTCAGTTTAAATAGTCTATCATAAGCTCTTTGGTTTTCATAAGCCTCACTTTTCCTATTAAATGTCTAGAGCTAAATATAATTCAAGCACTGAATAAGCTCTTATTAGCCTCTAAGCTAAAAATGGAGCTCAAATCTTACCTTAATCATACCTTAACTCTTAAAATCAGCTAATAACCTTATCACCTTAGCTTATGGATTTTGGCTTTAGAAGGGAGACCTATCATGGAAGGGGCTCCAAGGACTATAACTTTGGCCTTATTGTAACTAACCAGAGCTATATTAAGCTCAATTGACCTTGAAAGCTTCTGTTGGTGAAGTTTACTTGTAAGTCCTATCTCTTTTACTTTCCATGTCTTTTAATGTTCCTAGTTAGAATTGCTTAAATAGCTTGAATTGCTTATTTTAGCTTAATAATGTGCTAATTTGATTCTAGCTGCTTATTTTGAGTTTAATAATATTAAATAGTGCTTATTCATGACATCTGTTTTTGTAGGATCCCTATAACACTTTCACTCACTATAACATACTACGAATCAAACTACAGAAAAGGAGAAAGATTCAAAAAGAGTGCGTTGTTTAGAGAGAGAACGAGGAGAGAGAAAGAGAGAGAAAAATGAAAAGATATTTTTGATATTTTGTAACAACTAACTTTTTCTATGGTAGAATAGCTTATATACACGTCGCGTTAAAGACGCGCGGGATAAATAACTAGGCCCCGGCTCGGGGTTTTGCTTGGGATTAAACCCAAACATATACAAAATTAATAAACCATCGAGCCCGATCCTCGATATTATACTATTACAAACATTAACATTAAAGACTGAAGCTCCAACTTAGAGTGACCCGAACTTCCTTGTTCGACTCACTAAATTTAGGCTAACAATCTCCACCCGCATTGAGTGTCTTGAACACAGGAACGAGCTTTCTTTATTGACTTCAAAAAAAACTGAGGCTACAATCTCACCCCGAAGTGAGTCCTTTATTACACTCCTCCATGAGATCCATGAGATTGCTTTGTAGTTTAAGCTCGAATTGTTCTTGGTCTTTGTCATCGTTGTAATCTTGTTCCTTCAAGCTTTGCGAACGGCTAAGCATCTTGTGACTTGTGTACTTTGACCAACATGCTCATTATTTTGCATTATCTTGAAACGAGCTTATAAATCAAGAAGTTTGCGGAAGTCTTTTCTTTCAATCTTGAGCTTTCCTAGAGATAAGTATGTCCCTTTGTTAATTGAGCATTTGAATGGATTGAGGTTGCCGTTACAACCGATTGACCTTGCAGTTTACATTATGATAAACGAGAAAATGATTTGAAATCAATCGACTTGTCCACTCTTAAATGTTTTTTGATATAAACACATCGAGAGTGTCATGGTTTTTAATCAACAATTACATCAACCGTTCAATTCATTTACTGACCAAATCGATATCAGTTGTCCACAAGTTTGATTCATATAAATCTCGCAAGTTCGCCTACTCAAGAGCTTGTTTGATGCAAGGCTCAAGCCGATTTTCCATCATCATTGTGATACAGTAGTATCACTACGGATGTTCTGGCAAATATCACAATGATATTGCGTAGGACTCTTGATAACCCGCTTTGAACCGATGATGTTCAACAAGTGTTTGAAATGGAACGTGTCCTGACGGAGATTTTTATATTGAACTCTGGCTCAGACCTCGATTAGTGCATTTTTGGATATAGTACTTTCGGAGGCTTGAGCATAATGCACCTATTCAATATCAACAATCCCTCGAATGAGAATGTCAATAGATAACGTGGTTATCCCGTGACAAAATGAGAGACATAGTTATCTGTTGAGAGCAACCCAATTGGATGAGAAGGGTTTGAGGCATTGCATCCATTTGGTCCATATGTCGTTTTCAATGTCAGCCATCAACTTGTGATGCAGACACATATGAATGTGACCCTGGTATCCTCAGCTAAAGTTGTGAGAGGCTTTCCTTTCTTAGAACCCCCTATACCATACATTTCTTTTTCATTCTTCAAACGCCTCAATGCCTTACCAGCACTCAATACTAACACCATTGTAGTGAATGTTCCAGTGTTTTAACTCAATCCTAGGCGGCATTATTTCCCATAAACATTCATCTCCAATCAAACCTAAAGACAGCAATTTCTAACTTTGATATTATCCTTGGGTAAGAACCACCGTCTGGTTGGATCATAGGATTGATTCCTAACCAACCACCACCTCATGGACTTCTGAATCTTGGAGATAAGATGTTGTTGGTATAAGATCAACCATAAAAACCTTTTCTTTTTTCAGCTACATTGAGATCGAATAATCATATTATAAATTTACTTTTCTCCCCGTTATTTCAATAATAAACACTTAGTTTTTGAAATACTTGTGATTAAAATACGGTCTTGAAAATTTGAGGAGAAATAATTTTAGCATGAATGGTTTGGAACAGTTGTGGATAATGTTTTTGAATACATAAGAATGTCGTTGCATGATTATTCCAGAACATTAAAACTTTTTTTTTTTCGAAAAACTCCCCCTCAAAAATAGGACCAATTGAAAAATTGTTGTCTTTTGAAAACATTGTGAGGGTTGCGTGTTGCACACAATTTTTAAAGATATTGAATTATCATCGAGAAATTTCCCTTGAAAAATTGTGTTCAACGTTTTGAAAAACCAGATGTTAGAGGACTTCTCTTCTAACGTTAAGGGTAAGCGTACTGAAACGTACACTATCATTTTTCTTGAGCTAAAAACATTGAATGTCTTGTAAGAACAGCTCAAGACCGAGAAACGTTAATTTTCTCGTTGTGAGGATAAGTTATAAACTTCCTTATATGAGTCCGAGTTTTGTACGACATTTGGCACATTAAGCCCATATAGAAGATTAGAATTGATCATTATATGAAACAATGTGAAACTCACACTCGACCACTTCATTTACACACCCGTGATCAATGTTAATCGAACATTTCTAGCACATAAATGTTATCGGATTCCAAGAGACCTGGTCGAGAAGACACTTTTTGGAATTTTTCTATTTTTTCTCAAATTTTATTTGTATAAATATACCTGTTGTCCTCGAGCATTGCTATGTGAAGGTGGAATAGTAATCCCAACTCTTGTCGTGATGTCTACTGTCTTGACTACTAGAGGAACAACTTTTTTGGAACCAGCTTTTTACCTTTACTGTTCAAAGCTTGTGTCGGTGAATCCGAAGTTCTGAACGGTTTATACAGAAGTCATTTGAAAGAAGAACGAGGCCGGAACTGACGTGAACATGACGTCATTACTATGAAGACCCGAGGCTTGAACTGCTGCGAATCAAAACCGTCTTCGAACAAGAAGATTTCAACTTTTGTGAACCATTCTTGGCACTGTTTCTTAGATTTATCAAAAATTTTAGCGAACCACACTCTAGAGATTTTCCTGCATTTCATTGTATAGGCATGAGCTGAAATTATGTCAATTCGTTATTGTTTTTGACCATTGAATGATGTACCTGCACTTAAACCCAGAGTTTGTTTGCATGCCTGAATATGAGGGATATCTACTATTGAACCATGTGTGGGTTCACTGTCAACCTTGCTAGTGCTAAATGGCGAATATCTTTCCACAGGAACCTATCAAAGACCAATTGTCCTAGATAATTCTACCCGTCGTTCCACTAAACAAGATCTAGGAGTCATATTGTATTAAATCATGGACAGTGGTAAGTCTTTTTGAGTTTTGAGAACCTATGTCCTGTTGGGAAATCTGTCATTTTTTGTTGGGATCTGTCTTTCTGGTTTCTTAGATGCACTTGACTTTTCTACGGGCATATATCTCTTTGTTGTCTTATGGGATTTTGCATCCTTATTCTGTGCAGAGGCACGAGGATTTAACCTTGAGAGGTATTCTAAGACGCATTCATCATGATTTGCACTGTAAAGGCACTTTTTGCATGTAGGACATTGCAAGTCATTGAACTTCAAGAAAGGCTTTTGTTTCCTATGTTCTCCTAAGTGAACATCTTTGTTTGAAACCCGACTACTCATTGATGCTTGCCAATTCCTAGGTTTTGGTTTGCAACCATTAGCAGTGTTGGGTAATCTAGCAGGATCAATCATACTAGGTTTTCCATTCACTTCTTTGTCTTTCTGAAGTTGTGCACTTTTCTTAGCTTTCTCTAGGTAGTAGTTATGAACCATGTCATTTGAGCCTACTTTTTCCCTTGGTGACTGATGTGACACATGCTTTGGGCAATTCCTAGAGGGGCCAGGTGCAATCACATTGGTGTTTCGAACTGCTTGTTTTCTAATCTGAGGCAAATTCTGTTGAGTGACTTGTTTAAACAAACCATCCGACACATTAGTTTTATTAACCGACTGTTTCGTTTGAAAACTTCTCATTTCAGGAGAATTTGAAAAAGGAGTCGGTTTTCCTAAAACTGATGGTTTTGGAATTCGTTGAGCATTTGGTTGTCGAACAACAGATGGTTTATTAAACTGAGTTTCCACAGACTTTCCCTTGCAGTTCTCGATGAGTTTCTTTAACTCACTTATTGCTATGTTCTTGTCTTGCATTTGAGCTTTCAAATCTTGTATTTCATGATATTGTTCACGTTCTTTTCGAAATACATTTGAAGCATTTTCTTTGCAAACTGGGTTGTTTTTCATCTGTTCTTTACAATGTTGTAAAGAAAGTTCAAGAGAAATCGAGTGTTTTTCAAGTTTAGCAAAACTCTTTAAAAGCTTATTATGAACTTCGTTATTAACAGATTCAGTTTGTTTCGAAAGCTTTTGTGCAAGACATTCACATTCTTTGACTTTATGAAGATACAAGCATTGTAATTCAGCATAAGCATTTAAATCAGACAGAGAATGCAAATATGAACATGTAACATCTTTAGACACACACTCTTCGATAAGTAGATCATACATATTTGAAAAATCAGCCTTTTCAGATTCAAGTTCGTCAACCTCGTTTTCAAGGGATTTAACGTACTCAAAATCTTCATGCATTTCTGTTTTAAGTTCGTGTTCAAATCGAAAACTGTCATTTTGTGACTTTATTGAAAGAGGCATGAGTAAGGTTTTTATCAAAAGTTCCATATCATGAGCAGTTGGCACCCGAAAATAATCACTAGTATGTTTAAACCAAGTTTGATCAACAATTTCCCTAAATTGATTGATGTTAAATGTCATTTCGTTAAAAACTTGTCTACTTTTACTAATGGATTTTGAAACGGGTAGAAAGGCAACGTTTTTAGCAATGTTTGGTTTTGTTCTAACAAACGGTTTTCTCCACATTGTATTCCTTACTTCCTTTCCGCGTTCCAACTGATAAAGATACTCCAGTGAGGGTGCTTTGAAAATTTCATAAAGACTATTTTGTTTTGTGTAATCATATGGTTTAACATAATCTTTATTCAATTTTGATCTACTCTCGTTATCAAGAGTCATGGTCTCTTCCCTATCAGGGGCAAATCTGTTTGCAGGATCAGAAGTATCATATGGGATCTCATACAAACAGGGTTTTTCAGATTGAGCTTTCTTGAGGTACCTAGGATTGGCAAAGGTTAGTCTACCATTATATGTCGCGCATTTGGGTGCTAACATATGAATGGTCTGAATTGACTGATTACGAGTATAAACAATTTCGTTCAAAAACTTTAACTGTTTGTCCATTTCAATCATTTTGTCAATATCTTTATCTTCCTTAACCTTTAAATCCGAAATGACCTTTGTGTTCTCTTTGAGATAACCTTCTAGTTGTGACCTTGTTAAAAGACTCTTTTTGACTAATTCATCGTGTTTCTGATTGAGAACTAAAATTTCATAGGCTTTAGTTTTCAAACCTTCTTTAATTTCAATGTCTTTTAGAGCTAATAGTCCTAGAGTTTCATTTAACTTTGTTTGAAGAATCTCATAATCAATCGTCCGGTCATTAAAGGCTTTGTACTTCTCAAACTCATTCTGTTTGTTCTGAAGTGCAATGAGACAACTATCCCGACAACTAATAGCCTCCCCCAAAGCACTATTAGTTTCATCAAGGTTAGTTTTGCACTTTTCCAATTCTTGAGTCAATGATGCGTTTGCTTTCTTTAATTGCTTTAAAATCGTTTTGTTTTCCTCCGTATCAAGAGTTAAATTAGCAAGCGCAACACGCTCATCAACACATTCTGCAGCATTTTGATCAACCTGATTATCATTAGTACATATATTTGATGAATCAGGAGTGACATTGCTATCATCCTTCTTCAAAACATATGTGTCGTTAATGGATTCAGGTTGCTCAGAATGTCATCTCACATTGTCATACACATTACTTTCATCATGATTTTGTACCTGTTCCAATGGCTGACCAGTAGAACTGGATTCTTCAGGTGAGACCTCCTGAATCTTTGCCATGTAGCTGTAATGTGCTTCCAATTCCTGTTCATCAATCTCTTCATCCGTGTCCTCTAGCCAATCAGCTTGCAGAGGAACACCTTGTTCAGCTTGTTTGCACATCATCATCTTTTCCTTGTGATACGCGTAGTCTTTAACCCGCTTTGGCTTCCTGCATTCCTTTGCATAGTGCCCATATCCCTTGCAGTTAAAGCATTGTATCCCAGTCTGTTGCACTACCTGACTGCCTACTATTTCCTTAGCCCCAACAACTGTCATTGTCCTTTGATTCCCAAACTGCCTTGACTGATTCTCGTTGTTATACCTTGGTGCGGTATCTTCAGTCTTGTTCCTGGAGTTTGAAGAAGTTCGAAGGTTGTTGTTGGTAGGTTTGTAGAGCTTCTTGAAATACTTTGCAAGGAGTGCCAAATTCTTTTGCATTTCCTTGTCCCTCTGAGCTTGTTCAGGATCACTGTCTTCTTCAGAGACAGACTCAGATTGAGGTGTAATTGGTTTGGCGACCTCTTTGCCTTTGTGTCTGGTAGATGCACTTTGTCTTGTGGAAGATGATGTTGCATTTGATCTTTGAGGTTTTGGTGCTTGATAGTAAGTATCTGAATATGGTTGAGCAGCCGCAAGAAGTGCTAATGGATTTGCACTTTTGGCTATTCTCTCAGCACGAATATCATTAACCTCCTTCTGAAACTGCTTGAGAATGTCAAATAGTCTGTGATATGAGATGATGTCTATTTTTTCTGATTGCTTGACAAGCGTCACAAACCTTGACCATTCTGGTTGAAGCTGTTGAAGAAATTGAACATTCACTTGCATTGTTGTAACTTGCAAGTTGTTCCTTGTCAACTCATTCATCAATTTGTAAAACCGTGAGTAATACGTCCCAAATTCCTAGAACAGATTGGTCTTTACATCTTGTACGTTCAACGATTCACCCTGTTGTAGCCTTTCAATGGCTATCCACATTTCATTTGCTGTGTTGCATGCATCAACAGTTGAATAGATTTCATCTCCAATACCAGTTAAAAGCAAGAAAATTGCTTCCTTTTCAGACTGAAAGTGTTCTTTGTTCTCTGGAGTCATGTTCAATACAGTTTCAATTGTTGTATGTTGTTGAACTGCAGGACGACCTTCCGCTGCTGGAACAGCTTGAATAAGTACACTTGTTGGCACGTAGGGACCATTAAGTATGCATTTTTTCAGTCCCTCACCATTATTTTTTGTGTCAATGTACCGTAGAAAACGTGATCTCCATTGTGAATATCTTCCTGGTCCAAGCATTGGAGGACGATCTTTTGACCCAGCTGCCATGATATTATTATGCATTTGACTATCTGTCGAGGATGTGTTGACTGGAGTAGACATGATGAATGAATGGTTATTAATTATGAAGTGTGAAAGATTTTGTTGGATCTTAAGTGGATATGATGTGATTGAAATTGTTGTGGTTATGTATGCAATTCTCGTTCACGGGATTTTACACGTCTATGATTAAACCGATAAATGATTTAACGGGATTTTACAAAATCAATAGAAAAACCGTGAATGTATAATTGGTTGTTGTTGAGGTTTGTTTGTTGTATGATTAATGCAGTTTAAGTCCTTGTTGATGGTTTTGGTTTTGGCTTATGGTTTGATGATTTGTTTGGAATTCGGCGCTGGTTGGATTATGAAAAAAATAAATTTTACCCTATTACCAAAATCTAAATTTGGTGTAAAAATAAGCTAAAAAGGCTATAGAAAAAAATTATATTTTACTTAATTTTTCCCGCCAAAAAGTGTCGCTAAAAAGGTGTCGACCGAAAAAAAATTACGCTATTACCAAAATTTGAATTTGATGTAAAAATAAGTTAAAAAGGCTATATAAAAAATTACATATTACTCAACTTTTTCGGTAAAAAAGTGTCGCTAAAAAGGGTGTCGTCTGGATACGCTGCTGAAGTTACAAACCGCTGCTGAAGTTACACAACTCGCCGCCTTCACTTAACCAAACCGCTGGCAATAAATATAAAGCAAACCGCTGCGAAGACTGTTTGATCAAACCGCTGCTCCCCGTATTATAAAAATCAAACCACCGTGAGTTTTTACCTTGGCAAACCGCTGTCCTTTTGTGGCAACTCGCCGTGTATTTAAAATAAACAAACCGCTGCCTAGTCTGACTAACTCGCCGTGAATAAGCCAACTCGCCGCCTAGTTTAAACAAGTAACTCGCCGTTTTAACTAGCAACTCGCCGCTTATTAAAATAATCAAACCGCTGAGAACTTTGGCAAACCGCCGTGTAAAACTGTCAACTCGCCTTCTATTTTTTTTTATTAAACTCAACTCGCCTTTGACCAAGTCAAACCGCCGTGGCACTTTTCCTAAAATCACGGAGCTTGTCCCCTAACTTGTCAACCCGCCGGCAAGAAAATCAATAAAATAGTCAAACCGCCATGAAGAACTTCAAGTACGAATTGAGCATAATTAACCAAATAAGCTTTCTAACCATGAATATAAGCTACAACCATACTATATTAAGTATGTATAACAATATTAAACACACATAAACTCGTATATCATTGAGGATCTTCAAAAACCAAGCAACTCTCCATGAAGAACATAGAAGAAATTCGAACCTTTAATCTCTGTAATCGAACTTGGAGCTTGTAGATCGCATGTCATAGCAACAATATACCTTCCTTAGTATTTATAGCATGAAAAACAACACGATTAACCAACCAAATGAGCTCAACCTATGATTTTGAGCCGTGGGGTTTTAGAGCAAAAATAAGCCACAAGTTTTGAGCTTATTAACCACACAAATCAAACACGAATCCACCCTTTGCTCTGATACCAATTGTAGGATCCCGATTAACACTTCATAACATATATCATACACGAATCCACCTAGAAATTAGAGAGAGAGGTGAGTTGTTCTAGAGAGAGAAAGAAGAGAGAGAGAGATAAGAGAATATAGGAAAAGGAAATTATTTAGAAAATGAACAACTAACTCTTTTCTAAATAGAAAAGAGTTTATATACCCCGCCGCGTTAAATGACGCGCGGGATATTTAACTAGGACCCGGGCTCGGGTTTTGCTTGGGATTAAACCCGAAACATATACAATATTAGATTAACTATCGAGCCCGATTCCCGATACTTTCCTATTACAACGTTAACTAATTGATTGACCGAGACTTAAATACATAATGAACGAACTTCATGTTCGACTTAATTTTTGAGGCTAACAGTTACAAAGACCTTGAAGCTATGATAATTCTATGAATGACTCGTATTGGTGTGGTGCATCAATCTCTATGACCTAGGACCTCATTTTATACACCAAGGAGTCCTAAATGGCTTACAAGACTTTCCTAAGAATATCAAATCTTTTAAACAAATAAGTTATACATATCTTTTACACAAATAATTCATATAAATCATATAAGCAGTACTAACTAACTTAGTAGCACTAACTTCTTCACTAGCAGCATTAACTCCTTCAGCAGCATTAACTTTGTACTAACAGTAGTAACTTTTGTACTAGCAGTAGTAACTACTTAGCGGTTTTTCTTCTAAGTCTCTGAGCAGCACTAATATGTACTAGCAGTAGTAACTTTACACTTGCAGTACTAGCTGTATACTAACAGTAGTAAACACTTAGCATTTTTTTATGAAGTTCTTGAGCAGTACTAACACAACTGAGTAGGAGTAACTCTGATATGAGCAGCAGTAATACTAGCAGCATTAAGAAGGCTTTTAATCCCAACAATTACTTTAATTTATTCTAGCATGTACGAAACACACTCGTCCTACTAGAAAGTGATACAACAATTGTAAACATATTTGACAAGGTAACAATTATTTTTACACGACTTCTTTGCCGGAGTTTCGTTCAACCTTACAGCGTAACCTTGGTGTTAGACCTGAAAGATTTCAAGGAATGAATCAAAATGTATTTATGATGGGTTTATGGTGGGTTGCTGATAGGTATGTTGTTCCGGCTTCTTCACTTGCTCGACTGTGATTCACATACTATTAGTATATATACTAATTAACTGATTAATATTTGGGTTTGAACAAGATGTGAACTTTAACTCATTATGTTGTTTTCTTGTAGTTCCAAGTTTCGTTTTTTATTAGAATGTTGTTCCCTTTTGTTCTTTTTGGTTGTATCATATATAACATTTTATTACTACATACACTGTTGGCCTCCCTAGGTTTATTGATCAAGACTTCTTTTTGTCGACTTTGTGGGGTGTTAGTAGTTTGACTTCTGTGGTCAAGCATACTAAATGTTAGTTATTTTCTCAGAATTGATATAATGTTTTATTTTCAATTTTACAACATGTATTTATATATTCTTTGATACAGATAAAGATTTTTTGCTTGAGTTAAATTATTAAATGTTACAATCGTTTGCAATAACATTTAGATCTTTTCACGTTCTATTTTGAACGTTACACGAAAACTTACCACAATATCGCATATCGTTAATTATCGGCCGCTAGGAATTATCCGTGCGTGCACGGGTATTCGCCTAGTCTATACTACATATAAAAGAGATTGATATCTCTCTCCTCATTGAATATTTAAGTAATACAAATTTAAAAGCTTATTGTACAAGTCAATTAAACATTACAATCACTTTTTGAAATTTTAAGTATTACATATTATATAGCTTATGATACAAATATTTAAACCACTTAATTTTAATTAATACATGTTATAAAGCATATGTTACAAGTATACACTAATTAAAGTATTAAACACCCTAATTAATTTTATTTTTAAGATACCCCAAAAATAAAAAATACATATTATTAAAATATTTTACAATCTAATAAAACATACAAAAATTCATACAATTTATATGCTAACAAGTTGATGGTACATATGGTTTTAAAAACCGGACCAGACCAATGGTACCGGTTCGGCTAGCCAATAAAAACCGTCCGAAAACGTAACGAAGATAATCGGGCGGAACCGGTATAAACGGGTGGACCGGGTCGGACTACGATCATTTTTTTTATTATTCTACGGTTGATCAGTTTATCATTTTTATTTCGGTGACGGCTAAAATTTAATCACAGGGTACCCATCGCCGCAACGCGCGGGTACCATGCTAGTTATAATTATATATTAAAGGGCAGTATTTTTACTCCTTACCACTCCTAGTAACATTAATTGCTCACATACATTCTCACTCATGCGCCTACTTTCTTTCTTAGGTCATATATTCTTCCACCTACATCCATTTCATTCATTTAGATCTCTTTCTCACTTGACGCGCCTACTTTTTTTCTTAGGACATATTTTTTTTTCACCTACAATCATTTCATTCATGCCACTTTTTTTTTGCCATATCTTTTTTCACCTACAACCATTTTATTCATGCAGATCTCTTTCTCACCTCATTTGCTCTCATCTGATTATGATGGAGTTATATGAGTGGTTTTGGTGTTTTGTTTCTTCCCGGATGTTGTATGATCGGATGTTCTCAGTAAGTTTGTTATTATTTTTTTAACATGCAATTTTAATTGGGTTTGATTTGGGGGTTTTTTAGAGGTGGTGTTATTTTAGGGGTTTGTATTATGTTACATTGTTTTTAATTTAAATTGAGTTTTTATCGGGTTTGATTTTGGGGTTTTTTTTAAATATGATGTTATGTTGTGTTGGTATTAATTTTTATCGCGTTAGATTTGGGGTTTTTTACAGGTGATGTTGAATTGGGGGAGGGTTTGATTTTTGGGTTTTTTAAACATGATGTTATGTTGTGTTGTTATTCTTTTTTGCTTATCAGTTTATTTAAACTTGGTGTAGGCTTTGGCGGGGCATTCCTAGATTGTGTTTGCAGCCATGGCGGGTTTCGTTGTTAGCCTTGTTTTGGCAGCGCTTGCAGCCATTGCGGTTTCATTGTGGCAGGGCATGTCTTTGTTGCCGATGATGGTTTTATTACCTTTGTGCATTTGTGAATATGCAGTTACATTACGTTTCTGGAATGTCAATGTTATTGTTAACTCAGACCTTGGCGGGGCAGCATGGTAACATGTTTGCAGCCATGCTGTGTTTGATGCGGCTTTGTTCATTTCAGAAGTGGGGTAGCTGAGGTAGATATGTGCGAAAAATACCGCCCTTTAATATATAGTTATAAGATGCAGTATGTGAAAGGATATGTGCACTTTATTCAATATACCCGTGTCTTGGCGGGGCATCACTTGATTGTGTTTACAGCCATGTTAGGTTTGATTCTTTGTGGTTGTTAAAATTTAACCGTATCTTAGAGGGGCAACGCTTGATTGTGTTTGCAGCCATGGCGGGTTTTATTTGTGTGGTTGTTAAAGTGTGACCGACCGTAGCTTGGTTAGGTAAATTATATCGTTTGCAGCCATGGCGGTAATGTGTGCTGATTCTTAAAAAGTTAGCTTGTAGTCATGTTGTGTATTGTATCAGAACTTAACCAGGCGATGATGAATAACAGTGCTTTAGAGGCTTTTTTGAGCCAATTGATTATTTGAAACTAGTAAGTGTTGGTTCTTGAATTGGCGGGGCAACATCAAGTTATGCTAGCAGCCACGATTTCCATTGTTGGTGGGACATCACTTAGTTGTGTTTGCAGCCAGTACGAGTTAAATTTAATTCCTGAATGAGTTTGTCTTATTAATTATGGACGATGCCGATATTGCCTAAAGGTCGCTTTTTAGGCAATGGGGTATATATGGTAAAATGCAGTCGATTATATCTTATCGTTCCACTGTGTTTGCAGTCGTTACGGGTTAAATTTTGTTTATCACAACTTTGCTGCTCTATGATGTGTACTGATTCTTAAGCAACTTATCATTTCTAGAACATCAACAGTGATATTTAGACAAATAGTGTTTCAAGAATGAAAACCCTAGGAATGATATTTAATTAGAAACTATAATACTTTTATCAGTTGTTGATGTTTTTTTGTTAAGTGTTTGTTAATATTGGCTTACGATCATGTCACTTTTATGTGTTGCTCAAAGCCAGATGTAGATTTTTTGTATGCGTGTTGTTGATGTTCATTGAGTTTTGCGTTTCTGATGTTGATTGCCTTTTGCTGATGTAAGATTATTCACATGTTTTTTTGTTAACTCTATGTTAATATTGGCTTACGATTGTGTCACTTTTACTTGTTGCTCAAAGCGAGATGTGGATTTTTGTATGTGTGTTGTTGATGTTGATTGAGTTTTGCATTGCTGATGTTGATTGCCTTTTTCTGATGTAAGTTTATTCACAATGTGGTTAGTGTTGACTGGGTTTTTGCTGATGTAAGCTTAGATTTAGGATTTCGTAGCCTGTGTTTCTTACTTAGGCCAGCTGGTGTGTTATTCATGTTTTTCGTGCAAAAATATGTTTGCCGTGAATAGCATATTAGCTGGTCTTACTTAAGTCTTTGTTAATATTGTCTTGAGATTGCGTTGCTTTTATGTGCTCGCCAAACCGACATGTGGTTTTTTTGTACGTGTTGCTGATGTTGATTGGGTTTTGCTGATGTAAGTTTATTTTTTGGCACGTGGTGTCTTCTGTTTCTTGAAATTTTAAGCAGTGGCATATCAGTTGGTCTAACATATGTATAAATTAAA
Organism: Tanacetum coccineum; assembly: GCA_026074375.1. Lineage (NCBI taxonomy): Eukaryota > Viridiplantae > Streptophyta > Magnoliopsida > Asterales > Asteraceae > Tanacetum > Tanacetum coccineum. Next base: position 23,928 of record BQNB010038646.1, on the reverse strand, counting down.
CAAAAAAGAAAGTGAGCGCGTGAAGTGGGATTTATGTGAGCAATTAATGTTTACCGAAAGTGGTGAGGGAAAAAACCACCCTTTAATATATAGTAACAATGAACATTTAAAAACAGGGGCTATGATGATTCTCGGTGTGTTTGATTAAAGTTGTGATTGTTCGCGTCTTGGCGGGGCAAGTTCTGAGATTTGTAGCCATGGCGAATGTATCCGCTTTATTTGATAGGCCACCTATCTAAGCCTATTATGGAAATTAAGGTCAGCGGTAAGCTTTATATTCGTTGTTGGTTTTATATGCATGTGGCTTGATTTCGGTCTATTACTTGGCTAGGCTACCTCTTTGGTATGCAGCCGTGATAGACCTGTGAAGCTTTATATTTACATGCAGTTTCAATTGATACTAAATACATATTACTATGAAATGGCGATAATGAATATGAGCGGTCTATTACTTGGCCATGCTACCTGTTTGGTATGCCGCCATGACAGACCTCCACTTAAGGCTCTTACCCGAGCCAAACGATTTTGCATTTTGATAGAACCAATTTTTTTAACTCGGCCTAAATAGACTCTATCAAGCATTCCTAGCACCCTTGTCAAAAGCCAACAACATCCGTTTCCTAAGCGATATTACATTCGTTTAGTTGTCGGCTTCTTACTCGGCGCTAAGAATGATTTTGAGAGTGTGCTAGGGCTTTTGGTACTTTTACGCGCTGTCAGATGTAGAAGCTGATCTACATGTCGGCATACGTGACGTTCACAAAAATCTTAGCGTACACTCAAATATGACGCTTCCTTGGGTCATTTGTTGAGGTTATTTTTTGGAAAACAAATATCCTGATGTGGTGTTCTTGAAGAATACTACTTAGTTTATTCGAACATCCCTACCGTCCATGTTAGAGCTTAACAACATTCGTTTGGTAAGTGAAATTGCAAAGTTACTTGAAATCGGCATACAACTTCTGTATACTGTATTGTGATCGGTATGATTGATTAACTTTTATAGTTAACCAGTGGGGTGGTATACCTTTTTTTTTTCCAGGTTTAGCGTGATAACTGAGCGCTCAGATATGTTTTTTCTGTTTTCGAAAAGGCTGATAAAAAAACTACGTATTCGCGGTAAGCCATTTCTTTTTTTATAAGTTGTTATGAAACTCTGTTCTGAGCCTTATATTTATTGTGTTTGTTCACGATTCTGACAAAACTGATAGAATGAGTTTTCACAAAGAAGGATGCGAAAACAAAGAAAACGTCGTGACAAATTATTTGGTGCGCATTATTTTTTCGCCGCGTCCTTTTCTGTTTCCCATCTTTCTTTTGAGATACCCATCCTATTACTCCTCAATGTTCTGCTTTCGCTGATTATAAAATGCATCCGCTTATATCTTATCACTCCATCGTTGTTAAAAACTTGTTTGTGATAACATTTATGGAATTTTAATTCATATACGTGTTTGCTGCCATGATGACAGGACTAGAATAAGCATAGTGCATCACAAATTGCAACGAAAATATGTGGTTTCGTGACACAGGTGGCTTCACTAATATAAAATTGGTGGAGGAATTTGAGAGATGTATTTTGAGTTACTTTGCGTTTCGGTAGACAAACGCTCCTAACCTGATTATTTTTGTATTTATTTGTAAATCTATTTGAATACTAATCCATTTGGTATACATGAAACTGATAAAAAAATTATTGGTTTACGATTTCCGGTACTGGCTGGCTTGGAAGCTCGGGAGCTGAAAAAGCGGCTCAAGGATATAGTAATGCAAGCCACTAGGTATGTTATGGACTTCAAACCCGTTGACCCTCAGTACATGAAAATTAGTTAAGCTATTGTGCATATTTTGACCCGGTAACTTATAACAAACCGATACGGGCTGCCACTTAAAGACATTCTTTTTGAGGCAGATGATGGTAAATGCTTCCAATTGCTGAAACATTGGTAAACAAAATTACAAACAAGGTATACAATATGAAAATTGTAACTCTTTTTTTATAATCGTTAGCCATTGTTCTTTGCTGCTTTTGTTAATAAGTTGCGAACTATTTCAGGTTACGCTACCTGAGGGATCAAAGAACCCATCCGTTATAGTTCCCTTTTCTGTGGAGCGCCGTGCATAGGTAACTTCTATTTGTAATATACATAAAACTTCATAATTGGTTAAAAAATGGCATTTCTGTAACATGATTACATTTTGAGTTCCTCAAGATTGGTTGCAAGTACCTATTCAGGTTTTGCTGGCTTGTAGATAGCAATGCGAATAAGATAGCAATGTGAATCAGAATTCAGGTTTTGTTAGCTTGCATAAAGAATTAGGCATCATCGAAATTGAGGAACCAACATATATGCAGCATAGTAAACACGTGTTTCCAGATAGTTCATCAACCAAGCTCAATAGGGGAATTTCGTTTGCAGAGCAACAGTTGAGGCAGACGATGCCATGAGTGTCTCAGATGCGCGTACTTTGAGTGTTACTAATCAACAAGAGTTCACTCAGGAGGGTAAATCAAATTCTGATGACGAGGTAAACCGACATCTACTGTTTTATGGTTGCTACCTTAGTCAAGGTCAATAGACTTATGAATCTAGGTATATGTGGCTAATGTGCGGTCGGACAGGTTGGGTAATGGGTCAAAATCGGTAAATTAGTTCAAGAATCAGAAATAAGAACGGAACCACATGCATATACATCTTGGGCCATAGAGACAAACACTATACAACATGTGAAGATTTGGAAAAAAAACATAAATATGAAAAACAAAAAATACAATACCATATACACCTTGGGCCATAGAGACAAACACTCACCTCTTAAATCCATGAGCTCATTCAGAGCACGCCCAAAGATACCACTTAAAAAACCAAAACCAGTTATTTAACCAAATGCGAAGAAAAAGCTTTAAATCTGGGGTTAGGGTTGAGTAGTTGTAGTGTAATGGTGAGATTAGATGAATATTGGTGGTTGGAATATAAATAGGTAGATACAAGTGTGGTTTGTGGTGGAAACACCACCAAAGAACCATAAATGCAAGAAACTCAAGAGCATGGGTAACATACAGAGACAATTAAATCAATATAAATGATAATAAATATTATTTTCTCCAAGACACAAATTAAACCCTTTTAAATTACCCTATTTTTTTATTAAAACTACCTTTATGCAGGTACTCCTCCCCGTGATGTTATAAACATGGTGGGAAGAACAATTGTCACAACCATAGGAGCACACAGAAGCGAAACAACAACCTTAGGTAATCTGCCTCTGTCAATAACTTATATGAAGTCTAGAGTTTCAATTTTGCAAACAATTATGACCGCAATCTATCTTTTTCAGAAAAGGAGCACTCCTCAAGTGAACGTACAACAACAAACACAAAACCAACTGCAAAAAGATCATGGCTTCCGCAGCCACCACTTGATGCAAAGAAAAAAAATGATTAGACACGCAGCAGAAAAATACATTTCAAATACGTCATTTTCTAAACGGCAGACTAACTAACCATATAACTAGTTGCATCCTTTTGTTGTACTCTGCTGCATCATTTTGTTCTAACATGATGCATCCTTTTGTTGTAACCTCCATAAAAACGTGTATTTTGCCTCTAATGTACTTCGAATGTTGAACAACGCAAAAATCCTACGCACCGCAGCGAAGCGCGGGCTTTAAACCTCGTTATGTTTATTTTCTTAATTACTATGCCACTTTATAACTTTTTTGTCTGAACAAATTTTATTATAACATCTCTTTCTTAACTTTTTTACATCTCTTTCACATAATAAAGATCTTTAATCTTTTATCTATCTAATCTTACAACATGTTACATCACACACATGACACATGTGCACAACCAATCTCATGAACAAACCCTTAAGATCTGTCGTCATCACTTGCGACGATTATGGTTGACTGGTTAATGGTGGCGATGCTATTTGAGTCAGTTTACCGGTAGTAGCAGTGGGTTAGCCGGGGCAGAAGAGCTGCGGTGGTGTCTAATACGTAACCCAAAACATTAATTAAAACCTACTTAATATATTTTATGATTACTTCCTTCTCTAGTTAAATAAATCCTTTTAACTTATTTACACAAACACTTTTCTTTTCAAACTTAGTGGCATAAAGAGATTTAGGATGTTGGAAATCATCTGACCATAGCATGAACCAGTAAATTTGAGCAGCTATTAAAGTTTTAGCATGTTGTCGACGTCGGTGCAGTGGTTTGGCGCCATATCTGCAATGTGGTGGTGGTTTGGCCATGTCGACGGTGGTAGATTGGTGGTTTGGTGGTGATAATAGGGTGTATTGTATTTGGGTTAGTAATGGTTGTTGAACTTCAGTGGTATGGTAGGTGACTTTGTGAAAGAAGAAAGGTAAAAATGTGTGTGTAAGAGAGAGAGAGAGAGAGAAAGAGAGAAAGAGAGAAAGAGAGAGAAAGAGAGAAAGAGAGAGAGATAAAGTGGTTTATACTTTTTAGGTATTGGAAACTTAAAAACGAAAGCATGATGTATCATTAAAATATTAAAAAAATAAAAAAAAGCATATGGTGGTGTGGAAACCATAAAACCCTTTGAAAAGCAAACTGGTAGAAAGAATGGTACTATGGGATGGAAAGAACGTTACTTTAGATGTTGTTTTTGAAGAATTAGGGGGTAAGTGCAAAACCGTAAAAATGGAGAATATGTGAAAAACGTAAAAACCAAGGATATGTACCTGAAAAACAAAAAGAGATGTCTTTCAACTTTCCTAACTTTGTCAACTACATGTTTAAAAATGTGCGCGCATGGAAGCTGAAGCGCGCGAGACATGATGCGCGCACGTTGATGTCTTAAAACGTAGATCTGACAAACAACACATATGGATTGCAACGTCTATAGCTGGATGGAGCACACACAACTAGTTGGAAGCTAAAGAGCACGAGACATTATGCGTGTAGAAGCTTGGGTGTCATTTTGTTACTTGTCTTTGATAAAATAAGTGTGCAAGTTAAAAAAATAGTGTGTGCGGGGCTGATGTGGAACGCTCATAAAAAACAATATAGATATATGAAGTGCACCAGGTGAATGTGCGCGCATAGGACATGTGATGTCTCCTAAGTTGTTGATGAGTCACGCGTCGTCTATTTAACGAAGACACGCTTGCTTTGCTCGCTAGAAAACCATTTTGGTAAAATAGGAATGTTCAATTCCTTTCCGTAATATATTGTTTTAAAGGGTTCATATCAGTAATTTTCCCAAATAACTTTATAAAATGGTGCCTTGAAATCTCGGCATCATCACGTGATTTGTGAATAACTAAAAGTCAGTACTATCCTGCCTTTAACTTGATCCTTCTCTCATTATCATCTTTCATTAACAATAACACCCTTTATTACTCTTATGTACAATAGCGAAGCAAACAACAATGTTTTAAAGGGGCAAAAACGATGTTTTTTTGCTTTAGGCTTGGACCTGTTGTGAGTGGGTTTTTCCCAAACGACGTCGTTTCGGGTGAAACGCTGCCATTTCAGGGCTCCTTGTTTCCTTTGCAAGTGCATTTAAGTCGAACGACGTGTTTTGCTTTTTTCGCCTTTTATTAAATATCGTATTTAAATATTAGTTCCACCAAACTTCATGTAAAAGACATATCTTCACAAAATCTGTTTTCGCCGACGATCGTCGTCTCATCAACCCTGTTTTCACAAACCATTCAACGTTTGCGGATAATACAAAGTTGTTATATGAAAATTTTTTTAATTTACAGGTTAGCAATTTTGTTTGGTCATTATGTTTTTGTGTTTCGTTTTTTGTTTTTTTAGGTAAGAATGATTTTAGATGTAGTTAGGAATAGAAAGTGCCGATCATTAAATGTAATCAAATAGAGATCTCAATGATCGTCCCTTAGGGGAAGATTGTTAGGAATACAAAAAATGACGATCTTATTGAGATAAAAGTCTTGTAATAATTAGAGAAATATTAAGTGTGTAATAGTTAGGTAAAGGTCTCGTGACTAAAATGTAGTCACGAGACACGACTATGTAAAAGCAATAGCTTAGAGCTCTTTATGTAAAGGGTATAAATACCCCTTAACCTCATTCATGAGGTAAGCTTTGAAATAATATATTCTCATTTCTCCCTTTTATTTCTCTCTCTACTTTATCCTCTCCTCATCCTTCTCTTTAACTACTTTCTCTCTCTATAACAAACACACAT
>BQNB010038646.1:0-15388 GCA_026074375.1 Tanacetum coccineum | reverse complement strand
GTAATATGCATCCGGCGCATACATAATCAGGCGCACAAAATAGCATTATGCGCCTAGTTAATAATCGTTGGATGTGACAGGTGTACTAAATCTAACGAATGGTTGTACAAAAGTTCATTTTCGTAAAATAAATGTGCGCGGTTCATTTTCGTAATCTAGTATGAAAAATGTCCATTTAAAAAAATTGCTCTTGATTTTAAGCATCCGTGCACATTGTTGATTCAATAGAACACGATAAAGTGGATATTTGTTGTATGTCACGCATGTTTACAAGCTAACATATGTATTAGTTACCAATTTACCATATAAGAGGAAGGAGTATGGTGAAGAATGGTATCTCGCCATTCCTACATGGCACACTCTCTCTCTTCTTCATTTGCTAGCCACCACACCAACCTGCCTAGCCACTTCTAATTTGTTGGTATCTTGTCATTGCAGTGAGTCAAATAAGGACAAATATTTTTATCTTTTTTATTTTTTATTTATTTATAAATGTATGTGTTTGTGTGTGAGTGGTGAGGCCAAAATAAGAAGATATGAGTGTGTTATGAGTGAAGAGGTATTTTTGAGTGGGAGTGAGATGCTGACGTGGCAGCCCGTGAGGCCCAAATAAAGAGATGCATCTCTTCACTATACTTCTCCCTCTAATGTATAACATGTGATACAGTTGACCATGTGCAAATTTAGTTAGGATAGCTAGCTAAAGAGGAATATGCGAACGAGATGCTAAATCGAGAAGACACAACTATCTAAGCCTAAAATCGACGTACAACTTTTGTTAGCATGTTAGGTAGAGGTGGCAAAATAGATGGGTTGGGTTGGGTTGGGTCATGGGTCTAGATGGGTTTGGGTCTAGATGGGTCTTTTAGAAACATGGGTCTAGATGGGTTTGGGTCTAGATGGGTCGGGTCTAGATGGGTTGGTTCCGGGTCTAGATGGGTTTGGTACCTTATTATTTTTTTTACATTTGTTGTCCGTTTTCAACCGTTTTCGATCTATTTCGACCGTTTTCGTCCATTTTCAAAATTTCGACCGCTTTCGACCGATTTCCACCGTTTTCGATCGATTTTGACCGTTTTCGACCGATTTCGACCGTTTTCCACTGTTTTCGACCGATTTCCACCGTTTTCGACCGATTTTGACCGTTTTCGACCGATTTCGACCGTTTTCGACCGATTTCTACCGATTTTGATCGTTTTCGACCGATTTCCATCGATTTCGACCGTTTTCCACCGATTTTGACCGATTTCGACCTTCTTTGACCGTTTTCCACCGATTTCGACCGTTTTCAACCGATTTCCATCGTTTTTGACCGATTTTGACCGTTTTCGACCGATTTCAACCGTTTTCGACCGATTTCGACCGTTTTTGACCGATTTTGATCGTTTTTGACCGATTTCGACTGTTTTCGACCGATTTTGATCGTTTTTGACCGATTTTGACCGATTTTGACCGTTTTTGACCGATTTCAGTCGAAAGTACTTGATATCCAATTTTAAAAACGGTCAAAATTGGTTGATTCCACTGATTTCCACCATTTTCGACCGATTTTGGCCGATTTCGACCGTTTTCGACCGATTTTGGTCGAAAGTACTTGATATTCAATTTCGAAAACGGTCGAAATCGGTTGAATACAGTTGAAATCGGTCGAAATCAGTTGAAATCGGTCGAAAACTACCAAGAATGGTAAAAATCGATCGAAGACGTACAAAACGGTCGAAATGGGTCAGAAACGGTCAAAATCTATCGATATCAGTCAAAAATTGTCGAAAACTATCAAAATTAGTCGAAAACGGACGAAAAGGGTCGAAAACGGACGAAATCGGTCGAAAACGGTCAGAATCGGTCGAAAACTGTCAAAAGGAATCAAAATCGATAAAAATCGGTGGAAATCGGTCAAAAACGATGGAAATCGGTCGAAAAAGGATGAAATTGGTCGAAAACAGTCAAAATCGGTCAAAAACTGTCGAAAACTATCAAAAAAGGTAAAAATCGGTCGAAGGCATCCGAAAACGGTCAAAATCGGTCGAAAACGGCCGAAATCAGTCAAAATCGGTCAAAAACAGTCGAAATTGATCGAAAACGGACAAAACCGGTCGAAATTGTTCGAAATTGGTCAAAATTGGTCAAAAATGGTTGAAATCGGTCGAAAACGGTCAAAATCGATCGAAATCGATGGAAATCGGTGGGAAACGGTGGAAAACAATAAAAATCGGTCGAAGACGTACGAAAACGGTCAAAAGCTGTCGAAATCGATCGAAAACTGTCAAAATCGGTCAAAAACAATGGAAATCGGTCGAAATCGAACGAAAACGGTCGAAATCGGTCAAAAACGATTAAAAATGGTAGAAATCGGTTGAAAACGTAAAAAACAGATGAAAAATGCTATACCTAACAAGACCCATCTATAAATATTAAGGGAGACCCAACTAGACCCATCCCTTAAAAATATTTACCCAACTAGACCCATCTATAATATTGAGGGAAAAATGCTAGACCCATCTAGACTCATCTATAAATTTAAGAGAGACCCATCTAGACCCCATCCCTTAAAAATATTTAACCAACTAGACCCATGGGTCTAAAATTGCCACCTCTAATGTTAGGCTATATGACCAGTTCACCACATATATGAGAAGGGACACTTTAGAATCTAGATGCCTAGCCCAAACACGTACTACACCCAGATGAAGTAGCTTCGATGTGGATCTATAAATTCAAAGGCCTAATTATATAGAAATAGCATATAGGATATAGCATAAACGTTGAGGTATCTCTGCCAGGAGAAAGTCGAATCTATTAGCTCTGATGTACGCTGCCTTAGAGTGCAGGGTACGCTGTGCCATGGCTTGGCGCCATGGCCTCCAGCCATCCCCTTCCTTTGGCGCACGACACCATGGTTGGCGCCATAGCTTCTCGCGTCGTGGCGACCAGCCACCGCGGTTGAGAATTTTTATTTTTTTATTTTTTTTTGTGTTTGATGTGTGTTCGTTGTGTGTTCGTTGTGTGTTTGTGTTTTGTGTTTGAAAGTGTTTTTTTTATAACCTAGTAGAGGCGCAAGGAAGAAGACGAGCAGGGAAGAAACCAATAAAAAAATATTTATTTTAATTTATTTTTTCATTTTAAACCTTATTGTTATATAAGTTAACATTATTAGTCCCTCATAGTATTTTTCTTACACTGTAAGTCCTTATTTTGTTTACACCGTTAGTCCTAAAATTTGATTTATTTTATGTAATGTGTTTTTTTTAATGTAATGTGTTTAATTTTAAAGTATTATTTAATTATATAAATGAAAAAAAATATGAATTTTTTTTCTTTGGCACCACATTTTGTGGTGACAATGAGGGAGGCACAAAATATGATGCCAAAGGATTTTTGGTGCCAAGAGACTTTTTGCTGACATGGCGGCACTTTTTGCCTTGGCACCAACCCTTTGGTACGAGGGTACCCAACCCTCTTATACGTATTTCAAGCGGTCGATGGCCATTTTTCCTGCCCTTTACAAAAAATATAAGTGAGGTTTGATGTTTTCTTCTGAAACTTTGGAACCACTTTACCCCTAAACCATCTTAGATATAGTTTTGCCTTAAATATGCAATTCGTTGCAATTATAATACTTAAGCAAAACCCAGTCATTGGCAAATGTGTACATTGACATTTGTGTATCTCAATATAAAAAACAAAAATCTTCAAAGCCACACCAAACAAAAAGAAAACACATACCACACAATCTTTCTCTATCTTTCTCTCTAAGATACTGGTTTCATACGGTGGTTTTGTGGTGGGGTTTTGTACGACGGATTTATATTTTCTGCTACGGATTACATACGGTGGTTTTGTGGTGGGGTTGTCACGATTGTTGCGGTTTGGTTCTTGAATACGGTGGTTTTGTGGTGGGGTTGTCACGATTGTTGCGGTTTGGTTCTTGAATGATATTCTCTACTTCTGGGTTAGTAAGTTTCTAATTTCAATTGAAGTTTGTGTTGTTTAATTGTCTTAATTAGGGTTACTGGGGTTAGGGTTTTGTGGTTTCTGTTTTTTGTGATTTGTGGGGTTTCTATGTGTGTAAAGATTAGATTCAGTTAATGGTTGCTGAAAGTGTTGTTTTTTTGGTGATAAATTGGGACATGACTTGGTTTACCTGTTTACGGTAATATTGTTGTTGTTGTTGTTGCTAGAATTTTTAACACGTCGTTAAAAATAATTTGAGACAAGCATAGGTTTACCTGTGACTATAAACAGAGTGTGTAGAGTCGAGGTTATCTGTATCTTGGAAGGGCAAATTATTGCATTTGTAGCCATGGCGGGTTCACCCTTCTCCTTAGTTGCGGATTCATGCCTCGGGATTGATAGAAGCTATTTTGGTTTGTAGCATTATTGAATGAGTTAACTTGTCGTTATAATCGGAGTGTGTGGAGTCGAAGTACATAATCCACCTCAAAGCCTCCCACCCACAAAACTTCCAACACAGACAAAACATCTCCCATTTTTTTCTTCTTTCTTCCGCCTCATCGTCTGCCTACAACTTTCTTCGATGTCGCCGATCTCTTCGTTGCCACCGTTCATGGTGTATGGCGATGGTGGTCGGTGTGTGACGTTGGTGAGGATAAGTGGGTGGTTTGTTTTGTGGGCTTCTTTCCAGAGGTTAGCTTACTTAAAGGAGCTAATGCTTATTCGCTTATCAAGATGGTTAGCTTATTTAAAGGAGCTTATGGTGGGTTAACCCTTCTCTTTACCTGCGGGATATTCATCATGCTTTCTTCTCTCATGGTTGCTATAGTAAACTCTAGATAATATTTACATTTGCGTTCAGAAGTGACGTTATCTTAGCGTTATCGTTGATGTACCAGATTTTGTTTACATGCATGTATAATATATACAATTTAGTTTTCTTAATTTTTGTTAAATTTCCATAATTGTTAATTTTTCAGATTTTTGCAGAAAGCCATGATTACATTAGTATAAATATTCTATCTTTATTGCTTTATTAGGATTTTATTTTATGATTATATCAGGTTGTATATCATTCACCGTCGATTTTATGCGGGTATAGTTGTTTTTGTCTTTGATTTTCAAGTTATATTAGATAAGGAGAGTTCGAAAGTTCTTAGGATTTTCACTTGGACGATTCTTAGATGAACAAGTGAGCACATTTGGTTACCAATATTCCCGCCAATTTTACTTTTCCTGCATAATTAGTTGAGATTTAGATTAGTTTTAGCTTAGTTTAAAAACCCTCCTTCAAAACCAGATATTTTACTTGCTTTCATAAACTATAAAAAATACAAAAATACTTTTCGTTCAACCTTTAGATCTTAGTAACGTACAATTCGAACCTACCACGTTATTCCCCTAGAGAATGATCAATCCCCCGAGCCTTACCTATACTACACTACAACGATTAGGTACACTGCCTAGAAGGATTGTAAAACTTTACTAGTTTTGCAAAATTTCGTCATCAAACACAGTCATTCAATGCAGAAAGTATTGCAGCTCCACCTTCAACCCTCGTTTTTATAAACTCTAACTCCGTTGCAGTTACATTATGTGTGCTTTGCAAAGTAACAAATGTATGTACTCTGTTCACGTCATTTGCGTCACTGATGTTGGTGTTGCGACTCACAAAGAGTTTTACAACTCCCTAGGCAGTGTACCTAACCGTTATAGTGTAGTATAGGCAAGACTCGGGGGTTGTTATCGTTCTCTAGGGGAATAGGTTGGAAAGGCTCGAATAGAATATAACAGAGGTCTAAGGGTTGAGAGAAGATTAATTTTGTATTTTAAATTTTTATAAAAAGCAAGTAAAATTCTGGTTTGAGAGGTTGGTTTTGGTTTTAACTAATTAAACTAATAATAAATCAAAACTACTTTGGTGAAAACTTATATGGTAAACGAACGTATTTACTTAATCATGCACTACTCCTCAGTTTGATTCTCCTAATCCTATTGCTTTGTCTCACTTGTGATGATCTGTGTAAGTATTTCCTAGGTCATGAACAGATTACACGAATCCGTCGTCTATGTAATATTTCGTTAAGGCAACGCACAGGCTAGGTAGTATGAAGACTATTACAAGGCCCCTAAGAGTACATTACATGCATTAAAACACTTAAGAGGGATCAACCATATTAGGGGTAAGGTAGTATGAAGATTGTTACCGATGGTATCCTTTCTACACCACTACTTCGCGTTTTCCCAAGACTACTATGCCAATTTAATATCTTATGGCTAGTTTTCTAAAGCCTAACGCGCACATCCATCACAAAAAGCAAAATTAAAAGGATCTACAAACTAAGTTTCATGCAATCATAAGTAAATACTAATGGATCTAGCCTAGCATGTTAAAAGGAAGCAAAGAACAATAAATAATCAAACAACACATAACATAGTTGAATTAAACCTATAGGAGGACTTCACTTGATTAAAAAGCAATGTGTTTATGGCTGATACAAAAGGTTTTGACACCCTAAAACAACCAAACACTTGATTTTAAATCGACTTTTAATAATAGGGTTCGGTTCCCAAAAGTTACACACTTAAAACCCTAAAAACGAGTTTGTATATATAGGAAAACGGGCGCGACGGCGTCGCGTTATAATCCTGACGTCGTCGCCCCGCCGAATCTTCTAGGGCTTCTTTAAGTCAGTTGGATCCTTACGACATCGTCAAAATTCTGACGTCGTCCTTTGTTCATCCTGACGCCGTCACATAATATTATGACGCCGTCTCCAGCCACTGTACGCATTTTCTTCATGAGATTTGGTGTAGAGTTGTAATCTTGTCCGTTTCTTCTCCAAATGAGCCCAAGTCACGTGTATTTCCTCCAAAAGCCATCCAAGTGCTAAAAACACAAAAAGGAACGATTAAGTACATAATTTGGGCATATTTGCACGATTTAGGGGGTTAAATGACCCCGAAAAAGTGTATAAAATGACACCTCATCAAATACCCCTACACTTGGGATTTGCTTGTCCTCAAGCAAATGGGTTTTTCTACCTAGACAATAGCAATATCGGGGGCATTTAACCTACTTTTCAAAGATATTTTACGACACAACCTTCTAGACCTCGTAATTAAAAGCACGAAAGTTATATACTAGCACCTCACATAAGTGTTTGGATTCTCTCTTTCTCTTAGGTGTATAATGAATTATAACAATATAGGAAACGAAAATAACACTCATTACCTGTCGTAGCATATAAATTACCATAGGCTTGGTAAAGGATCAAACCTCTACCGCTAGGCGCAAGTACTAGAAATTACTAAACAAAGCAGGTCTTTAAAGGTTGTGAATATTTGGGTGGTAGGTTAAAAAGCAGACACAACGAAGGTATCTTACATGGGCGGTGGCGAGTTAATTAACTTCCCCAATGTTCTTAAAAGTACTCGTAAACGAATAAAGGGAAAAGAAAAAGACGAAAGGAACTAGTTCTCCCCTGGTTTGCTCAATAATGGAGAAGAAACATATGATAACTGGCTAAATCGTCATCCAAGAGTCGTCCAATGAAACTCCTAAGAACTTCTGGGCTTCTTCTCATCAAATATAACATGTAAATCGAAGACAAGAAACAACTGCACCTGGCGTAAAATCGGCGGGATAATGATATATACAACGAAAGTTTTAGGATTTAGACTCTATGAAAGCAGTAAAGATAGGATGAATGTGTTAATGTAATTGTGGTTTTCTGCAGGTTTTTAAGAAAATTACAAATTTTGGAAATTATACAAAATTAATTTTCAAAAATTTAAAGAAAATACTAAATTTACAAGTGCTGGAGATGTGACGCCGTCAGGATTAATCCTGACGCCGTCTCCACACACTGTAAATAAATCTTCTTCGTTTTCTGGAGAAAAAAAAATTACACGCAAATCTATTAGTTATTTCCTATATAAAATACTGCATAAAACCTAAGATTAATCATCACAATCATATGACTCTAAACAAACACACAAGACGCGAATTAATCTAAATTACTGATTTTATATGTTTGAAATGGTTCTTATAAACCAGATGTTTTCCCCTACACTTATTTGATGCAAAATACCTTTGATTGTAATTAAGACGAAGTTAAAGACAAAACAAAGCATGATCACATAATTCAAACATATAAAAACAAATGATAAAGAATTAAAACACACACGACACTCCTAAAATGCAGAAAAATAAAATGGATTGGGTTGCCTCCCAAAAAGCGCTTGTTTTTGTTCGAGTCACGGGCCTGAATCTATCCTTATTTAACAGTTAAAAGAGGAGGTTCCCCTACACTTAAGGTCAAGTGCGGGTGATAGTAACGGTACACACCATTGTGGTGAGAAGGAGCCATATGTTGAAAACTGGTTGTTGAATTATATGCTCCAAGTGGTGTGTTTCTTTAATCCTACCCTTTTATAATTCTTTTGGCCTAACGGGTAAATTAAGTCCTTCTTCAAGAAGAGAAACTTCTTTGGGTTCTAATTGCCAATCATCTTCTATCATCTCCAAATTCAAAAAATTAAGACCTAGGGATCCATTATGTCCTAATAAACCCGGTTTGAATCCATAATGTTTCTTAGGGTCATCTATACATGGGTTACATATCCTTAGGGTGGAAAGATGCCACGTGGGGTGAAGGTGGTATATGAATGGTCAAGGGATCTACTACCTTCATCCTAAAACTATCCGGACTAAGTGGTTTGATGGGTGGTTCGGGGCCTCTTTCGTTTCCAAGACTTACATCTAAGGATGGACAATTTGGCAAGGGTTGTGGTTGAGGCTTCGGTTCATCAAAACTAGGAACTTCCCTAGAACTAAGAGGAATGTCATGAGTACAAGTATTCAAGCCTAATCCTCTAGTTGTGTTTCGTCTAAAGGTTCTACCTCTATCGGGATTCCTATAGTCTCTTCTACTTCTTTCGGGTAAGTCACGGGCGGTGTGTATACCTCAAATGATGGGAAGACTTGTGGGGTACAGTCTGGGCTTGGATTATCCACCTTATCTAATGCTATGCACCTAGGCATCTCAAACTAAACCTTTTCATTACCAAACAATTCATTTGCTTGAGCCCTTAAACTTGCTAATTCTTGCTCAGTAATAGCTTCAAAAGGTTTGTCCCAATTTTTTGTCCTTGAGCAAAATTCTCTATGGTTTCCCATGCTTCTTCAGCACTTAATTCCCTAAGATCCCCGTCTGCAGCAAAGTTAAGGTCCATTTGGGTGTAGTGGTTGACATTATTATAAAAGATTTGAATATGGGTCCATAAATCGAGGCCATGATGCGGGACTTTTTGGATTAAGTCTTTGTAACGAGTCCATGCATCGTAAAGAGATTCATCTTGATGTTTTTGGAACATCAAGGTATATCTTTAGAATAGGTAGGTTGTGTTTCATGGTGGGTTTTGACAAGGTATGGTTGGTAGTCTTTCATACATCATGATGGTGAACGAAAGAGTTACAAACAAAAGCCACAAAGAAAAGATAGACTAAGAGAAAGCTAATTAAAAGAAAATTAAATTCTCACTTGATAGGAATCAAGCGAGTAGACCTAAGCTAAATAAAGTTTGAAACCTAACTATTCCTCATACAGCGGCGCCAAAAACTTGATGTGGGTGTTGCGACTCACAAAGAGTTTTACAACTCCCTAGGCAGTGTACCTGACCGTTGTAGTGTAGTATAGGCAAGACTCAGGGGTTGTTATCGTTCTCTAGGGGAATAGGTTGGGAAGGCTCGAACAGAATATAATAGAAGTCTTAGGGTTGAGATAAGATTATTTTTGTATTTTGTATTTTTATAAAAAGCAAGTAAAATTCTGGTTTGAGAGGTTGGTTTTGGTTTTAACTAATTAAACTAATAATAAATCTAAAGTACTTTGGTGAAAACTTATATGGTAAACGAATGTATTTACTTAATCATGCATTACTCCTCATTTTGCTTATCCTAATCCTATTGCTTTGTCACACTTGTGATGATCTGTGTAAGTATTTCCTAGGTCATGAACAGATTACACGAATCCGCCGTCTATGTAATATTCCGTTAAGGCAACGCACAGGTAAGGTAGTATGAAGACTATTACAAGGCCCCTAAGAGTACATTACATATATTAAAACACTTAAGAGGGATCAACCATATTGGGGGTAAGGTAGTATGAAGACTATTACCGATGGTATCCTTTCTACACACTCGCGTTTCCTTAGACCTCTATGCCAATTTTATATCTTATGGCTAGTTTTCTAAAGCCTAACGCGCACATCCATCACAAGAAGCAATAATAAAGGATCTACAAACTAAGTTTCATGCAATCATAAGTAAATACTAATGGATCTAGCCTAGCATGTTAAAAGGAAGCAAAGAACAATAAATAATCAAACAACACATAGACATATTGAATGATAAAAGATAGAGGACTTCACTTGATTAAAACATGTGTTTAATGTTGATACAAAAGGATTTTGACACCCTAAAAACAACCAAAACAGCTGCTATAATTGACTCTTAATAGCAAGGTTTGGTTCCTAAAAGTTAAACACTTAAAACCCTAAAATGAGTTTATATATATAGATTAACGGGCGCGATGACATCGCGTTATAACCTTGACGTCGTCGCCCCGCCAAATCTTCTAGGGCTTCTTTAAGTCGATTGGATCCTAACGCCGTCGTTAAAATTCTGACGCCGTCCTTTGTTCGTCCTGACGCCGTCACATAAGATTGTGACGCCGTCTCCAGCCACTGTACGCATTTTCTCCATGAGATTTAGTGTAGAGTTGTAATCTTGTCCGTTTCTTCTCCAAATGAGCCCAAGTCACGTGTATTTCCTCCAAAAGATATGCAAGTGCTAAAAACACAAAAAGGAATGATTAAGTACATAAATTGGGCATATTTGCATGATTTAGGGGGTTAAATAACCCCGAAAAAGTGTATAAAATGACACCTCATTAGTCACCAACTGCACGCGATTCACATGTATCATCAAAATCCACCAACTTAAAGTATACATTGCTAACACACTTTAGATGTGCAACTTCACCATCAATCGCTCTAAAAAACGCCCTTATTTCCAAGATTTGGAATACGAGGTTGATGTGACACACTAACACAAGATGATCTAAATAAAACCCATCTACTTCTCGGATTTGATAGTGAGCCATCAATGTATTTTACACTATGTAAACTATCAACCCCGGATAACCCGGTTTCAAAGCTTAAGTTTTTTCTTTTCGGCTTTTCAGCTAATTTATTCTTATTTATATCACGTAATTTTCTTTTGCCTTTCATATTTGAAACAATAATTATGCAGCAACTATCAACGCAGTTTAAAGTATTTAGCTACATAGAATAATGGTCATGAATACATGAGCAACATCATGAATAAAAATACCAAATAAATCAGCAACACTCATAAAATAAAATAACTGAACACCAAAGAAAACTGCAAAAATCACCTTTCGCTGCTTAGACGTTCCTTATAAGCGGCACCAAATTTAAACGAACACGGACAACCATCAAATGCGCTACATATATAATTCCCCAAAACCTTGGCACACAAAACTACAAAACATTTGTTATATATTGAATTTAGGATCGATTAAGCATAATAGTGTGTATTTAGGTATATGTGTGTGTTTGTTATAGAGAGAGAAAGTAGTTAAAGAGAAGGATGAGGAGAGGATAAAGTAGAGAGAGAAATAAAAGGGAGAAATGAGAATATATTATTTCAAAGCTTACCTCATGAATGAGGTTAAGGGGTATTTATACCCTTTACATAAAGAGCTCTAAGCTATTGCTTTTACATAGTCGTGTCTCGTGACTACATTTTAGTCACGAGACCTTTACCTAACTATTACACACTTAATATTTCTCTAATTATTACAAGACTTTTATCTCAATAAGATCGTCATTTTTTGTATTCCTAACAATCTTCCCCTAACTAAGAGATCAGTCGACCACACTTGGCGACGAATATTGTATAACTGGTTACTGGTGGCGATGCTCGAGAGACAGTTTACCGTGAGGTATTCTCATAGGGATAGCCGGGCAACAAGCTGCGGTTGTGTCTCATACGAACCCAAAAAGCTTTTGCCTCTAAATATTACACACCTTAATATATCTCTAATTATTACGAAGACTTTTTACTCAATAAATCGTCATTTTTTGTATCCCTAACAATCTTTTCCGTTTCCCCTAAGGTACAGCATACTGAGATAGATATTTGATTAACATATTTGATGGATCAGGCCAAAAAAACAACAAACACCGTCTACTATCTAATATGAAAAACTCTCAGTACTTATCCTACTTAACAAACTACCTAGTCTCATCACACAATCACTCTAACACTCATAAATCTCATTATTACAATCTCAGCGCCATATACAAAAACTCATACACTTACTTCTCTCACGACTATAAGAGGCAAAAGAGCATTATTAGATTTGTATTCTGAACATTAGAAAATTGTTTAAATGTAAACTGATTGTATTTGTTATCTATCTAATCTTACAACATGTTACATCACACACATGACACATGTGCACAACCAATCTCATGAACAAACCCTTAAGATCTGTCGTCATCACCCGCGACGATTATGGTTGACTGGTTAATGGTGGCGATGCTATTTGAGTCAATTTACCGGTAGTAGCAGTGGGTTAGCCGGGGCAGAAGAGCTGCGGTGGTGTCTAATACGTAACCCAAAACATTAATTAAAATCTACTTAATATATTTTATGATTACTTCTTTCTCTAGTTAAATAAATCCTTTCAACTTATTTACACAAACACTTTTCTTTTCAAACTTAGTGGCATAAAGAGATTTAGGATGTTGGAAATCATCTGACCATAACATGAACCAGTAAATTTGAGCAGCTATTAAAGTTTTAGCAAGTTGCCGACGTCGGTGCAGTGGTTTGGCGCCATATCTGCAGTGGTGGTTTGGCCATGTCGACGGTGGTAGATTGGTGGTTTGGTGGTGATAATAGGGTGTATTGTATTTGGGTTAGTAATGGTTGTTGAACTTCAGTGGTATGGTAGGTGACTTTGTGAAAGAAGAAAGGTAAAAATGTGTTTGTAAGAGAGAAAGAGAGACAGAGAGATAAAGTGGTTTATACTTTTTAGGTATTGGAAACTTAAAAACGAAAGCATGATGTATCATTGAAATATTAAAAAAAAGCATATGGTGGTGTGGAAACCATAAAACCCTTTGAAAAGCGAACTGGTAGAAAGAATGGTACTATGGGATGGAAAGAACGTTACTTTAGATGTTGTTTTTGAAGAATTAGGGGGTAAGTGCGAAACCGTAAAAAAGGAGAATATGTGAAAAACGTAAAAACCAAGGATATGTACCTGAAAAATAAAAAGAGATGTCTTTCAACTTCCCTAACTTTGTCAACTACATGTTTAAAAATGTGCGCGCATGAAAGCTAAAGCGCGCGAGACATGATGCGCGCACGTTGATGTCTCAAAACGTAGAACTGACAAACAACACACATGGATTGCAGCGTGCATAGCTGGATGGAGCACACACAGCTGGTTGGAAGCTAAAGAGCGCGAGACATTATGCGTGTAGAAGCTTGGGTGTCATTTTGTTACTTGTCTTTGATAAAATAAGCGTGCAAGTTAAAAAAAATAGTGTGTGCGGGGCTGATGTGGAACGCTCATAAAAAACAATATAGATATATGAAGTGCACCGGGTGAATGTGCGTGCATAGGACATGTGATGTCTCCTAAGTTGTTGATGAGTCACGTGTCGTCTATTTAACGAAGACACGCTTGCTTTGCTCGCTGGAAAACCATTTTGGTAAAATACGAATGTGCAATTCCTTTCCATAATATATTGTTTTAAAGGGTTCATATGAGTAATTTTCTCAAATAACCTTATAAAATGGTGCCTTGAAATCTCGACATCATCACGTGATTTGTGAATAACTAAAAGTCAGTACTAGCCTGCCTTTAACTTGATCCTTCTCTCATTATCATCTTTCATTAACAATAACACCCTTTATTACTCTTATGTACATTAGCGAAGCAAACAACAGTGTTTTGAAGGGGCAAAAACGATGTTTTTTGCTTTAGGCTTGGACCTGTTGTGAGTGGGTTTTGCCCAAACGACGTCGTTTCAGGTGAAACGATGCCATTTCAAGGCTCCTTGTTTCCTTTGCAAGTGCGTTTAAGTCGAACGACGTGTTTTGATTTTTTTGCCTTTTATTAAATATCGTATTTAAATATTAGTTCCACCAAACTTCATGTAAAAGACATATCTTCACAAAATCTGTTTTCACCGACGATCGCCGTCTCATCAACCCTGTTTTCACAAACCATTCAGCGTTTGTGGATAATACAAAGTTATATGAAAATTACGGTAATTTACAGGTTAGCAGTTTTATTTGGTCATTGTGTTTTTGTGTTTCGTTTTTTGTTTTTTTAGGTAAGAATGATTTTAGATGTTGTTAGGAATAGAAAGTGCTGATCATTAAATGTAATCAAAGAGAGATCTCAATGATCATCCTTTAGGGGAAGATTGTTAGGAATACAAACAATGACGATCTTATTGAGATAAAAGTCTTGTAATAATTAGAGAAATATTAAGTGTGTAATAGTTAGGTAAAAGTCTCGTGACTAAAATGTAGTCACGAGACACGGCTATGTAAAAGCAAGAGCTTAGAGCTCTTTATGAAAAGGGTATAAATACCCCTTAACCTCATTCATGAGGTAAGCTTTGAAATAATATCTTCTATTTCTCTCTCTACTTTATCCTCTCCTCATCCTTCTCTCTAACTACTTTCTCTCTCTATAACAAACACACACATATACCTAAATACACACTATTATGCTTAATCGATCCTAAATTCAATATATAACAAATGTTTTGTAGTTTTGTGTGCCAAGGTTTTGGGGAATTATATATGTGGCACATTTGATGGTTGTCCGTGTTCGTTTAAATTTGGTGCCGCTTATAAGGAACGTCTAAGCAGCGAAAGGTGATTTTTGCGGTTTTCTTTGGTGTTCAGTTATTTTATTTTATGGGAGTTGCTGATTTATTTGGTATTTTTATTCATGATGTTGCTCGTGTATGCATGACCATTATTCTATGTAGCTAAATACTTTAAACTGCGTTGATAGTTGCTGCATAATTATTGTTTCAAATATGAAAGGCAAAAGAAAATTACGTGATATAAATAAGAATAAATTAGCTGAAAAGCCGAAAAGAAAAAACTTAAGCTTTGAAACCGGGTTATCCGGGGTTGATAGTTTACATAGTGTAAAATACTTTGATGGCTCACTATCAAATCCGAGAAGTAGATGGGTTTTATTTAGATCATCTTATGTTAGTGTGTCACATCAACCTCATATTCAAAATCTTAGAAATAAAGGCGTTTTTTAGAGCGATTGATGGTGAAGTTGCACATCTAAAGTGT
>BQNB010038645.1:11567-40801 GCA_026074375.1 Tanacetum coccineum | reverse complement strand
ATTCAAGCCGCTCGTGATCGACAAAAGAATTATGCCGATTTAAAGCGTAAGCCAATGGATTTTCAAGTTAGAGATAAAGTTATGCTTAAGGTTTTGCCATGGAAAGGAGTAGTATGTTTTGGCAAACAAGGGAAGCTAAACCCCAGATATGTTAGACCTTTCAAGGTGTTGGGGAAAGTTGGAGCCATTGCTTACAAGCTTGAGCTTCCTCAAGAGTTGAGCAGGGTTCACAATACGTTTCATGTATCCAACTTGAAGAAGTGTTATGCCGACGAACCATTAGCCGTTCCGTTGGATGGACTCCATATTGATGACAAGCTTCATTTTGTCGAGGAACCAGTAGAAATCATGGATCGTGAAGTTAAACGATTGAAACAAAGCCGTATCCCAATTGTCAAGGTTTGATGGAACTCTAGGAGAGGTCCTGAGTTCACATGGGAACGTGAAGATCAATTCCGAAAGAAGTATCCGCACCTCTTCACAAAGACCGCACCGTCGTCAAGTGCCGCGTCTTAAGCCTTGAGGACAAGGCTCATTTAATGGGGGAAGACTATAACACCCCGTGTTTTCAGGTCATTTTACGACGTCATTTATTTCACTATTTATTTTTAGTCTCGTACGCGTTTGCTTTTAATTTTAATCGTTAAGTTAAATCGCGTAAGCTAAAAATTGTCATTCAACGTAAACGGGCATCAAACAATTAAATGTTTACGTCAAGCAAGTGTTAGATAATTATTTGGAGGATAATTATTAACTTTGCACATTTTATTTTTATTGGTTACGTAAAGTGTTTACGTTTCGCGATAAAATACGTTTAGGCATTCACGGAACCACCAAAACTTATCTACGCTTCAACAAATACCCATTATTATACCCAATACTCAAAGTTTTTATAAAACTTCACCCATGTTACCATATTAGCCGAATTCTATGTATAAGAATTAAACCAAAACATACACTTTACAAGTATTCAAGTCTACACTTAATCTATACACATTTAAACTACAAGTATTGCAAAAATATCAACACAAGATATCAAAAATCATCTAGTCCCTCCCCCCTTATTTTTAGATGTAATATAGTCCCAAGGGGACAATGAGCACACAATGAACCAACTAAGGACTTGGTACACACTAGGACTCATCATATCTAGACCATGACTAGTAGATTTGACCAAAGACCTTCCTTATTTCCTTCCCCATGTTTTCTTAAGTCTTGAACTCTCCTAATAGTGTTATTGACTAGCCTTGTAGTATATATACATGCATACTAGAAGAGATAACACACACAACACATTTCCTTAACCAAAAGACTTCACAATTCTCTCTTGTCTCTCCCTCTAGCCCACGGCTCAAAACAAACACCCTAAATAATCCATACAATTTTATTTACCAAGTATCCAAGTATTCTAACATCATATCTAAGGTATTCTAAGGTGTATTGAAGGTTTGGTTTAGTGTTTTAAAGGGTTAATCAAGAAAGGTGCAAGATTAGGGTTTCATTGGGAATTAGGGTTTTATAGTCTTGGAAGCTTGGGTTTTGATTCTAAACTAGGGTTTAGATCTTGTTTCTCTTCATCATACTTCATCCTAAGGTCATCTAAAAACCCTACACTCTTTACATTTGTGATTTTATGTGTATATGATGTTTATATAGTAAATCACCATCTAGGAAGCATATTAACATGTAAAATGGATTTTTACTTTTGATCATGGTATGATATATTTTTTCATATGTTATATTGATGTTAAAAACATGTTGTAATGAAAGTATATACATTATATAAGTGTGGATTAATTTATAAAAGTATATATAAATTAATGGTTTAAAGGCTTACTTATTAAAGTTTGTAAATGAACAAATGAAGGGAATTGATATTCTTGGACAAATGATGAATTAAAGGACCTAAAGTATATAAGATTTGTAGTATAAGATATGGTAGAGGACTTGTAGTATTACATTTGTGCCAAAAGTTTATAAAAATGAGTTTAAATACTTTTTATATAAAAAGTCCAAACATTCTGTTTTAAATCAGAAAATAATGTATTTATTTTATATTTTATTAAAATACTACATGTCATGACGATCGTAGGCATATCGAGAACTTGAAAATCCGAGCTATAACGAAGAAGATATGTCATTTCCAAGTTTACGATAATAAAAGCTTTTATAAAAACAGTTTTATAAAAACTTATTATTTTCCACATCTGATAAAAATATATGATTATTTTTTACAGAAAGTACATATTTTTAGGATTCCAAAACATTATGAATCATAATTATTTGATCAATAACGAAGGAGTTGTGGATTTTTCATGTTTACGATAATAAATATTTTTATAAAAGTAATTTTATAAAAATAAAGTATTGTTCATCTCAGTAACTTTTTGAAAAATACTTTAGTTAGATAGAACTTTTAATTACGAAGACATGCTCGAAATAATCGCTAACATCGGAGTTAAAACGAATAAGATATGACTTTTACGAGAATTACGATAATTAAATTTATAAAAATAATTTTATATAGTGCATGAACAGTAAAAATCACTGTTCACCAGAGGGTTAAAAATATTAAAATGTAATTTTTTGATATATCTTTATAATACGAAAGCGTGGACATAAAGAACGTACAAAACGAACTTAAAACGAGAAAGTTACGACATTTTTACTAAGGTAATATTTATAAACATTTTAACTTTATAAATATTATTTCTCAATTACAATTAGATGGTGATGTAGCTATATAGAATTATATATGGTATTAGTTATTCAAAGTACTTAGTGCTCATACAACCCATAATTAATTAGGTTGCACTCGGACACTTACGTGACGTTTTTCACGCATCTGATATATTTTGTTGATTTATTTACTCGAGGTGAGTTCATAGCCCCACATTTTACATTTATAATGATTTTCAAGTTTTGGGGTGAGAAACATGCATGATTTTACAATTGGACACAAGTGGATATTTTTACATTATGATTACGTGATTACCTAAGTAGCGATAACCCTCTAAGCCCACAATCATGAACTGTCAATTACTATGTGAGCGCGAATGTTATACATAGATCTATTTGGGATTGACATCCCCGTTCGGGTGATTATCTATCACTAGGAAAACGAACGTATACCATGTTGGATTTGGGATGTTTTGGGTTAGAACATCATCACGGGAAATGTTGGCAATTTATATTGCAATTCATTTATGTCGAGCTTCAGTGTCATGAGCTTAGGGAAACGTAATTACATTTTTGTGATGTTTGCATCTGTTGCATTATCATACACTTGGGAAATCTTGTGGTCCTACATTATACATTTTACAAACCTATGAATTCACCAACATTATTGTTGACGTTTTAAAGCATGTTTTCTCAGGAGATCAATGAGGTACAAGACAAGGGATACATTGGTGGTCGTTATTTTGGAAGTCATATGCATTAAAGATTTGGTTGCATTACATTTTGGGGAAATATTTGTTATGGACTAGAATCTTTGTATTTTGAACAACGAACAAGTGAAGCTTCGGGCTTATGTAACAAACAATTTGTTAAATCCAATGTATCAGTTTTAAACGACTTTTAAATGGTCGTTCTTACCTTATGGATGCAACAACTATACTTTTACTCGAATGATTATGGATTAGCTTAGGTTGCATGAACTGTAAATCACTTGGAGGGTGAGCGCGAATGTTATGAAATAGATCTATTCGGGATTGACAATCCCCGTTCGGGTGATTAGCTATCACTGGGCAAACAAAAGTTATCAACATGTCTGGATTACGTATCTTGGTTGAGTCTTACAGGGCAACAATTACATGACACATGACTTTTTTCAAGAAACTGCCGGGTGTTCTTGGAGGGGGACACCTATGATGGGGACATATTATTTGCAGTAATGCGGGTGTTCTTGGAGGGAACACCTAAGTGGGTACACTATTGATGTGCCTTGAATTTATAAGTGGTCATCACATGCAATTAGTCTCTGGTCGCAGGCTGCATGAACTTAGAGTAATTGTAATTATGGTTTTATATCAAATGGCTATTTACTGTGCTTGAATTAAGTGGCAATACATACTTGAAACTATTTTTGGTGATATATATTTAAATATATACATGCTTTGAAAATTGCGGTACAACCATTCATACGCACTTTTTGTTATGACTATTTGTGGGATTGAAATGGGTCATGCATACTTTACAACTATTTGATTTTCTAAAAATCCATACATAATTTTAGACGGACATTTAAGGATTTAAATGGTCATACACACTTTACAGAACCTTGGTTCAACATTTATACTTAAACAAATCTATGAACTAATGGGATCTTGCATCTCTTGCATACTCCCAAGAAATAGGGACCATATCACACCTATCTTCCTACTCCTGACGATATCCGTTGATTTCTTTAAATTGTACGTGTCGATTTGAACCGCACCATCAAAAGCCAAAGTGTCATTCTCACTCTTAATCAAATTCTTACCAAAGAATTAAGACAAGACATGAGGCGTTAGGAAGAACTCATTCGTGAGAATGTGTTCGGACTAGGAGGCAACCGGGACCATCTTCCGGCTTGCCTTGCTCACATGTTGTATTGTATTGTTTCCAAAGAACAATACAATCTTGCTTACTTCTTTGTCAAAAGAATTGAAAGTGCTCGATCCAATCCAACTGCCAATATTCCTTATGGCATGTTTTTAACTCGTCTCTATCGACACATCATGGAACACTACCCCAATCTTGACAGTGGCATTTACAATGTTGTTGATCGGGTAATGCATCCACCTGCTCTCAAACAAACACAAAAACCCCGAAGTGATCTTGGAAAAGCCCGTCACTCTGTCTCATCAACATCCACCCATCATAACTGTGGATCTTCATCTCGCCAAGGAGATGATGATGAGGATGATGGTGCTTCTCGTGCTAGTACCCCATCTCCTACCACCTACCTAAACTCTCTCAAACCTCTCGATTACCAACAATACGACATTCCCACTTCTTCTGAACAAGATGATGATCTTCTCTTCGAGCGTCAAACCGACTTGCTTAATCAAACATAACAAATGCATAAGGAATTTAGAGGTGGATTCAAATCATTTGGCAAGGCATTACGAGGAGTCTTCGGGAAGAAAAAGAAATGAAGACGTTGAATGATGATTAGTGGTAGAATAATTTGTTTAGGACTTTATGTGAACTTATGTTTATGTTTAATTCTTAAGTGTATGACAACCCGGACTTGGACGATAGTATGTGAACACTATTTGGCTTAACTTAGTCCTTTTTCTATTACTATGTGCTATTAGTATGTTCCTTAAGCATATCTTTATTATTATATTTTTTTTTGGTAATTGCATGCATACATGATACTTGGTTTCATGCACATAGATGTTCACATAGGACTTGCTGCAAATTGACCATCAACACACAACCTTTCCCACAAAATTTTTACAAAAATCAAATTTTGGGTCGTCTGAAAAACATCAGATGGGCGGCCCCTTTAATCATATGGGCGGTCCCCTTAAAGATAAGGGGACCGACACCATAATTAAGGGGACCGGCCACCCAGATCATGAGTTTACTGTTTCTTTCTGCCTTTTTGACTTCCTTTTATCTAGCCTCAGCTACCCTTACCCAGAAAGCTTGAACATACTTTGGAAATCCCTAAACTAATTCAAAATTCTTTAAAATCCATTTCCAAAATTTTTTTTTTTTCTCTCTTAATAAATTCCCTCCAAATGCTTACCGTTCTACTCATCATTTCTTCCATCCATTATTTCATCACCATAAACTCCATGGCAGTCTAGAGCTTCCATTTCCAAAGCTTCCAAAAGACTAAAAATCAAAATCATTCCACCAAAATAATTGTTTGTGGATTTAACTCAAGATGACACTAAAACCCTATCACCAAAACATTAACTCCCATCACCTAGTGCTCCAAATACACCTTCAAAAACACCATCAACTAAAGATACTTCTTCCTCCTCCATTGACTACATATCAAAATTACCAACTTCCTCTACATCAGCATCAACCAATGGTTACTTGAACTCTCCAACATCTCCTCCTCTAAGAGTTCTCCCACACCTTTAATTCAAAGAAAGTGGATCAAGGACATCACTTTACCCTTCACTTAATACTCTACTTGTTGGGTTTATTGATTTGATGATTACAAAACTACATATGCTTAAATGAAGATGAATGAAACAACAAGGGCTTAATATGACACTTTGGTATTCTACATATGGAAGAATTAAAAGATGGAAGATTTCCATGAAGATATGCATTGAAAAGTCAAAGAATATCAATTAGTTAGCTTCCTTAATACTCTAGGTTTTCCTGTAAACCCTCTATATAAAAGGTATTAGGCGTGTAGGTTTAAACATCAAAAAACACATGAGAGTTCGACTAGTATAGCTGTGTGTCACCAAAGTGGGATGTCGGCGTGTGTTTTATATTGTAGAGTAGGTAGATGAGTCTATAGGTTTAGCTCAAGGATTGTTAATCCCTATTACTTGTTAAGAGTAACTAATCTATTTTGATCAAATAGTATTTGGAGCTATGTTGAATAAAAGAAAACCTTGTGATAACATTGATTCGTTCCTTATTAATTTTGCTATGAAAATATTCAATCTGTGTTATTATTATCCTAGATGAGAACTAATCATTCTTAAGTCTTAAACGATCTAAGAAGTTATATCAAAATTCCCATGGTATAAGAGCCTCGTGGCTCAATGATCTTATGGACTATTCATGGAGTTTTCTGTCGGGTTTTTGAAGAAATAATGATACGAGTTTTCTGTTTTAGGTGCTAGTCATATTCGTCAACATTAGGGTTTGGCAAACCTTAATTGTTATCAAAGCAGAAACATGTTATCATGTTTTGAATGGCATCTAGAAGGAGTAGCAACAACAGCAGGAGATGTTTTGATTGACCAAT
Source organism: Tanacetum coccineum (assembly GCA_026074375.1). NCBI lineage: Eukaryota > Viridiplantae > Streptophyta > Magnoliopsida > Asterales > Asteraceae > Tanacetum > Tanacetum coccineum. The sequence goes on along the minus strand of BQNB010038645.1, from coordinate 33,864 downwards.
ATTATTTATGTGCCTACTAGCTTTGGTGAGCCAATCCTTGGATTGGTGATGAACCCTAGTAGGAATGAATGATTATAGCAACAAGACGATTTGGAGCTACAAAATTTAGATTTTTCTAAAACCCTAATAAAGTTCTATCAGGTGGTATAAGCGTCGATCAATAGTTGTACATGATGATGTAACAAGCAGCTCGTGTAACATATTTAGGGGAAGTGAAGATGCAAGATCATTCTAGTGTGAATGACAGTTGCTATGTTCGTGTCTTGGTATGAAGAGGATCCAACTGAAAACCCTAACTTTAATCGATCTTGAAGAAGTTGTGATATACTGAAGTTATGAATCGTTCATTTACTAGCATTGCAATATGGGAGGAAGGATATCAGTTTTACTGACACTTTATAGTGTCATAAAAAGTATGGGAGAAAGGAGCTATTAGTACTGTTTGTATCATATTAGTACTGCTACCTTGAGATTGTTAGTACTGCCAAGGTAAATTTTATGTTGTTTTCATACTTAGTGTTGCTACTATCTACTACTGCTGGTGTTGGGCTCGAATCCAGTTTTGTGGATCAGACCAAGAAGTGACTTGGTAAGGCCTATTTGATTGAGTTAATGGATAAATATCATGGTATATGGTAGCTTGGGTACACGAAGTTAGTTAATATTGTTTGTGCTTAAACGAATTACTTATTTCAAAGAGTAACAAGAGGCAGCACATGTGCAAAAGGAGGCATCATTGATTTATAGTGTTTGAACAGTATATGTCTTGATGGTACTAATGCTTGTTCGTTTTTATTGATTGAAATGAACACTACTTACTACTGCTCGTCTTGATTAATACTGTCAGGTATTTACGATTAATCTGCTATGTTTGTGTTGCTTGTTGATTGTGAGAGTTTATACTGCTAGGGTTAGCAGTTGGTATTTCTTTTGGGCTCAAACTAAACTTAGTACTGCTCTTCATATTTTTAATACTGTTGGTTTAAGGGGAAGAGTTAGTACAGATTGTGTTTAGAAAGAACAATAGTAACTAAGGAGGTTAGTACTGCTTATGAGTACTTAGTACTGTTCTTGTTCCTTTAGTACTGCTAGATGTTTTCGTTAGTACTAATGCGTTGATACTTAATACTGCTGACCAAGTTTTTAATACTGCCAGTGTCGTTTAAGAAAAGCAGTTAATACTGCCAGTTTAATCCGATATCAGACAACACACACACAAAAGGATCTCAAACAAAACTAACAGTTTTTGAAGGTTATTTGTTTTTGATTCTACTGTTTGGTTCTTGGATGGTTTCAATGTTCTTAAAAGTTTCAAAGGCTCGGATTTTAGATTATTTGTTTGAATTGATTACGAAGATGGTTATTTATCACCTATTTAAAGATGAAGTGGAGTTACTTGGGTACGTGTTCTTATTATATCTCAAAAGTCCTGCATCTTTTGAAGGTAACTTGTTCATGCTTAGAAACGATGTGACGAAGACTTGTCAAAATCTAGCAATGTGTAATTTTTCTTATGGTGCTTAATGCTCACATTTGCTATCACTTCAAGGAGTTACGTTATTGTGCTCAGTGTCTCATATAGTTGAGGATTTTTTCAAGAGGTTGCTGTCTACTTATATTTCACAGATTTATTTATAAGTTTTGAGTCACATGGATAGTACAAGATATAAGACACAAGTTTGGGTTATTCTACTTCTACATCAAGTTCGTTATACTTAGTTTTCTTCATCAGTAATCATTACAAAAAGCCTATATAATTTGAAGATTCAAGAGATGGTGAACATACTTTTCAGGGAAAGCTTATTGTTAACATTTTTAACCATCTACATGCACCACTTGAAATGAAGTGTTTCATTACTACTGTTGATATTTATTACTACTGCTAGTTTAAAATTCTACTGCTCAAAGTCATTTTTCGTATTATGCTTCATGACGGGTATTTTAAGTCATTAGAAGGATGGATTGGTAGTGTGGTATATGATTTGTAGCTGTTATGATCCAAGTTGCATATCTACAGAAAACTCCTATTAGATGATTACAAAAAGGGGAAGAAGATTACACATATATGATTTATAGCTTTTTATGTGTGGTGACATGGCAAGTTTACAAAGGAAATCTGAATTAAGGGGAAATTTTTGTTTCATTTTTACATATCAACTGCTTACTTTAAGGGGAGTTCGTACTCGAATTTTGTTTGTTTTGTCTTCATCAAATAGGGGAAGATTGTTGGGAATTATACATTCCAGTATAATTGATTTGATGAGACAAAGTAAATACAAGAATGAAACAAGAATCAAACAAGAAGGAAACTATGTAAGGATCAAGTCGCAATTAAATGAAGTCTTCTAGAGTATGGAGGGACTTAAAGTGCTAAGTTTAGGACTTCTATGTTAATTAGGATTCTTGTAAACTAGGAATCTTAGTATATAAGGTGATCCTAGGGCGTAGAATTAATCAATCCATCCTTAGAAAAACAGGCTTCTCAATTGCGAAGTTGATTACAAGTGTTTGTGTGCTGTTTTAGTTAGTTAGTTGGTCACCATAGTAGTTGGTGTAACCAAGTTATAGGTTGGGGTAAATTGGCAATCGTTCATTGAAAAATTCTTTGTGTATAATATTGCAGTCCTTATTTTTTAGCTGCGTGTTCATCTTTTCTGTAAAACGACTCCTAGATGGGCTATCGATTCTCTACAACCTTTAGCATCAAGTCGTGCTTTGTTGAGAATTACAGTCTGATTTCCTACCTTCTTGTTATTCATAACAAATTTTGCTTTATAATCATCTTGCCAAATAGTTATGTCGATTGTTCCATAGACTTTAGTTGTCGTACTGATGATTAGTTCATCCTGAATTAGCTTCGATACATGCAGAATCTGACCATTGCATCCTTTTGTTCTTCAAGGTTATACAATACTTACTGTGAGCGCGGACATAACTCATTTCAGGATTTATGTGGCTAGCTGTCGTCTTGTTTGAACTGGGCATGGATGGATTTCACGAACTTGTTTCTACTGGATGGATCTCTGGTCCATCAGAAATCATGACTTTCGTGGTTGAATTGAATGCACATCTGGTATTATCAAGGTTGCGTGAGGAAGGACTCACCAATTTCTTGTACCGGTTGTACTAAAGGATTGATAATATTCATCTTCTGGAGATGTTTGCATTCGGTTGCTTGATATGTTGTTTCCTCATCGAGTCCGTACACTTTTTGCTCATGCGTCTGTGTTGGATTGTAATATTCTTCTAGTAATGGGACTGAGAGGAAATTCTTTACCATTGTTGTTGACGAAACTGTCTTTTCTGCTGAGGTACCACATTTTGTCTTGGGGGCACCGGGGTCAGGAGTTGTCATAATCTGACGCTTTTGTCCATTGAGGAACGAGGCATGAAGAGACATTTTCAACAGACATCTATTGTCGTGAGGTGCGCTGCTATGGACTGGTTGTGATCAGACATCATTTCCTTAGATTTCATCAATCTTGATATGACTGGGACTAAAATATCAATTTGCGTGTTCTTTGTGTAACACGATATCCCTTCGACTGAGTTAGAATATCCCTCTCATGACACATGGTCCCCTTTTTCTTTCATCTTATCCAGTTTTTCCATCTCTAGTTATGTAGCAAGTGTACAACCAAAGGATGTAAAGATGTTTTATTGAGTTTACTGTCATTTGTGATGTGTTATGCCGTCTTTCTATGAGTGGATATGATGAATTGATCAGTTCTGAGTATAGCTTGCGGTTGCAACTGCTTCAGCCCAAAATGATAATGGAAGCTTAGAAGCTGATGTTTGCCTTAGTCTCGAGCAGCCTAACCTGAGTACGAATTTCGTCTTTCGACAAACGTCAGTTCTGTGCAGGTGTTAGAGGAGTGGAAGTTTGATGTTCAATGCTTCTTCTTGAAATAGGCATGGAGCTGTCTTTGTCTTTGATAAGTGATTAATGTCTAACATATATTTTACCTCTATAAGGTGCTTAAATGACAAAAACCAGACAAATACTGCCAAATATATGTATTGTTTTGCATTTGTATTGTGCGGGAAGTGGATTTCAACATAAAAGACAGAAATACTCAAGGCCAATTGACACAAACTGAGCATGGAATTGAAAAAAGATGTGCAAATTCAAGGCAAAGTCTAAAAATGCCACAAAGTCAAAAGGCATTAACTGATGATTCAGCTAGTCAAAAACCGGAGCCGGAATGAAGGATTTAACTATTGAATGCATTCGTTACCCATTGATTGGCCGGGGGAAAGCCCATTAGTTAATCTATTGAAGACTGTGAAGACCTGTTGGGCCTTCATCAATGTCAACAGCCCTTTTGAGTGCTATGACAAGACTGTGAAGATTTGGAAAGCCAAATCCAGCCCAGTTACAGCCTACCTCAGCCATTGTACACACTAACCCAACTGTACCTTATTGGGCCCTGACACACTCAATGGCCCAATATCAAAAGCCCAAAGCCCAAAAAATAGCCCTCAATCCTTTATTATAAAACACTAAGGCCCAAAATGTATTTTTAAAAACTTTGTTTTTTTATAAAATATGAATAAAATTAAGAAAGGGGCCCCAAAAAATGCCAAGTTTTTAAAAGGTAGGTTTTTTAAGGAAATAGAAAAATAAAACACAAGGGCTGGTTTTGCAATTTGCCCAAAACATTGTTATTCCCTTTTAGTTATAAACAAGCAGGGGGACATTTTTTGCAATACACCAAAACCTTCTTTATCTTTTGTTATAAAACCACAAGGACCTTTGTGTTATGTCTCTATAAAGTTGTTTATAACTAAACTCGGTCTTAAAGGAAATGAAAAGAGGAAAGAATTGAGGTCTAAAGTTGCTCTTCCCCAAGCTTTCTTTTAAACCTGCAACAACACCTTCGTACACGCTAAATCCATACAGCCATTTCCCACGGTTTTTTCTTCCCAAAAAAAAAAAACCCAAACCTCCCAAGTACACCTAACAGCTCACCCACACCAACTTCCCATAACCCATTGACAATTTAAAACCCTCTCCCCTGGCAAAACACTCAAACCAACGTACCCCTTCAAATGGTAGATGAAGTCAGACAAGAGAGGCATGGATTGCTGGGGAGTGTCCTGTTTGTACTCTTTTCAACAGCTCGTCCCAAGCAAGAGAAGGCAAAGGAGCTGCTATAAAAGAAGAAGACAAAGCCGAGCAAACTTACACCCTTTTTAACCTGTTTTATTTAGTTTTAAATGTTTTAATTAAGTCTTTTTCTTAAGCAGTATTGTAATTCAGTTCAACTTTAAAAGTTTTATGTAATTTCTTGGTTTTTAATAAAAAAGGTTAAGAGTTTTTCTTAATATTGCTACTATTGGAATTAAAGGTCCCATATAAGTTTCTTAATGTAATTATCTTCTTGTAAGGTGTGTGTTAAAGTGAAAAACTTTATAGTTATCCCCTTTCTTCTGCCTTCCACTAACAAAAATCAGTTAAAACGTTTTTTATATTAATATTAATGGGGTGTGTTTGGCATTGACCTTAAAATGGGTCAAATGAGGTTTGTTATGGGTCAAATGCACTCAGCCACTCTTGGCTGAGTGTGTGGGCTAATTTAAGTTAATTTAATCATAGTTTTTAGTTCAAAAATAAGTTTTCATTTCTTTTTATAAATTCTGTCATAAAATTGAAGAAATACAGCTCTCACTGGAATACTTGCTTATTTCTTTATAAGCTATAAGTTTTATAGCTTATACAGCTCTATTAGGTCATATTAACTAGGTGTAGATAAAAAGATTTAGGAGTTTTAGCTTTTAAATAAATTCTTAAGTGCAAATTAATTTTGACAACTTACATAAAGTAGTGTTTGGATTAAGCCTAAATTGACTCTTAAAGTAAATTCTACTTTGTCAACTCATCTCAACTAGCTGAGTTAGGTTATTGTGCAAGAGATTAACAAGTTTTAGAGGTTAGAGTTTATTTTTACAAAATTAGAGCCTTTTAAATAGTTTGGTTTGATCAAGGGCAGTTTTTGGTGAATGCTAGTTTCCATTTTTAATGATTTATAGCTTAATAATTTTCTTAGTATAGTAATGATAGGAGTAGTGGTTCGGTTCTAGTTAGTTGGTTTAGAGGGTTGAACACATAATTAGGCTGCATCTTTGTATATGCCAAATGCATCAGCAGCTAACTGCATCAGCTTATGTGATTTGGCATCTGAACTGTGAATTTTTCATTTCCTTGTTAAAACCTTGGAAATCCTTTTACCTAGATAGATTATAGGAAGTTAGAACAGCTTATTCACAAAAGTTCAGCTAGAAAGGTTTAGAAATAAGCTTGTTAGCTTTTACTTATATAAGCTCAAAAAAACAAGTTTTCTTCAAAAACTTAGACCAATTTTTTCTTTTTCATTCTCATTTTCTTCCTAAATTTGCTAAACATAGGGAAATTTTAGTGGAAATCCTTTTAATACACATCTTAAGCATCATTAAACATTTTTTAGTTTCAATTTTCATCAAGTAATAAGCTCTCAATAAGCCAAATTCCAAATCTCTTTTCAAACTAGCACTTTCTGTGACAGGATCTTTCAGCTTATTTTTCAGCTTATTCTTTTGTCAAAAGTCCAAAGTGTCTTTATTAAAGTTGTTAAGAATAAGCTGATTAACAACTTTGTAGTTTTAAGTTTTGGCTGAAAACCACTTTTTCAATAAGCAAAATAAGCTGTTAGCGTAGGGTCTGTTTCGTACTTTTCTTAAAGTTCAGGGTTATTCGTTTTAACTGAAGTGTAAATTTTCTATAGTTCACCCGCCTACCCTGTTCTTTCCTTTATTACCATTTCTACCCTGTCTTTTCTAGAAAAATAATTAGATTTAATATTTTTCAAAATAGTTTTATAAAATTAGGGTTCTTAGTTTAATCAATCAAATTAGGGTTTAATTAGCTTTTAAAAATTAGGGCTTTTGTTTCTATTAATTTTCTGCACCATTTTAGCATATTAAAACCATTTTTCTATATTTTTCCAGTTAAATTTGTATTTTCTAGCAATTAAAATAGATTTTAGTTATTACTTTTTCTTATAAAAATCATAAAAAATTCAAAAATTAATAAAAAAAAATTAAAAATTCCTTTTGCATTAATTTTCATTTTAAATCTAGTATTTTTGAAAAATAAAAGAAAAATTTTAGTGTTAATTTTTAGAAAAAGTTTATTTTTGTTAATTAATTAAATCTTAGAAAATTCATAAAAAATCCAAAAATTAATAAAAAAATATTTTTCTTTTTTATAAAATTTTCTTTTGTCATTTAGTGTCTAGGAAAAATATAACATTTAGTATAGGTTTAATTTTTTATTAAATTTCAGTCTTAGACCCGTTTTTACCGGTGCTGTTTTACCGGTTTCCTTTTTTTTATTTTTCAAATTAAGTTAATTAGAATTTAATTTTGATTTTTAATTTAATTTAGCATTTATTTTCTTAATTTTTAGTATTTAGGTTTCCCGATACCTAATTCTGTTCCCCGTATTTAATTTAGATTTAATTTTAGGATTTCCCAATAATTAATTATGCTTCCCGTAGTTTAAGTTCTATCCATATTAACTATTTCTGATTCCCGTAGATTTTTAAGATCCCCATTTCCTTTGCTTGTTTTCCCGTAGATTAAATTAGGTTTTCTTCCATTAATTTAGTTGTAATTATATCAGTGTTTCCATCATATCCAAATATTCTCCATCATTCAATTTCTCATCAAACCAGGATTACCTTCAATTGCAGCCTCGTTGGGACATACGACCCGGGAATATCTCTTCCGGAATCTTTTTATCATTGATTCTATCTTGTGTATTTTATCCTTTTGTGGAACTTGACCTTTTGTCTTGGTCAAGGGCATTCGGTTAGGATCTGTATTAGGGTTGCTATATAAGTATATACTAAACAGAGAATCACTCGCCTTTAAACTTTTAAACTATATTTATAAACCCCGCGAGGGAGATACATGCTTGTTTTATAAACTGAGCACAAGAAACTTTATGGTATGCTGGACCCGAATATGATATAAATTGCATGAGTAGCAATAATACCTAGTTATGAGGCAACGTGATTTACATACAAGATATGTATAACGGCAAGGCTTCGGTGTCATGAGCTTATTGCAATAGAAACTTGATTAATGGCTTATCCGTACAACAAGTCACACGATGAACAAAAACTTGTGTTCTCTTTTATCTCTTACAAACTCTATGGATTCAGTCAACATTATTGTTGACTTTTTAAGCATATTTTATCTCAGGTAACCAAGGGTGAAGGTCGCTATGTACGAGGAGTCTGCGCTAAAAGTTTTCAAGAACTTGTATTTTGTTTCATTTTATAAAACTAATTATCCATGATTTGGAAAAACTTATGTTATGAAATTTGGTAACGATTCTGTGGGACGTATGTTGATTACTCTGAAACTTCTTTAAATGGAACAATGTTTTTAAACACCTCTTTTTGAGTCATTTTCTATATCCTTGTGTAATTGTGCTATGATTTAACACCCATTGTTGTATATTCCGCTGCGTAAACTTTGGGGGTGTTAAAATTTAGGTGGGTAGAGGCAGTAGCTACATCATGTTACACCCAAAATCGCTCCCTTATCCGGTGTTGACATGGAAAAACACCTTATGAGCTTCTTTACAACAAGAAACTTGATTTATTATACCTTCATGTCTTTGGTGCACTTTGTTATGCCACCAATGATAATGAGAATTTAGGCAAGTTATAAGCTAAAGGTGATATAGGTATTTTCATTGGATATGCACCCACAAAGAGAGCTTTCTGGATTTATAACCGACGTACCAGATGAATCATGGAGACTATCTATGTGGATTTTGATGAGCTGACAGATATGGCTTCTGAACAAAGCAGTTCATGACCCGCACTTAATGAAATGACTCTTGTCACACCCAGTGCAGGACTCAAAACAAACCTTCCTTCTTCAGCATCATTTGTACCACCAATAAGGGAAGAATGGGATATCTTGTTTCAACCTATATTTGATGAATTACTCAATCCTCCAGTGAATGTTGTCTCATAAGTTTCAGTAGTTGTCGCTCCAATTCCTAAAGTCGTCGCTCTAGTTCTAGATGATTCAATCGGTAATGCTTCCTCAACCAATGTTGATCAAGATGCTCCATCACCAAGTACTTCTCAAACTACAACTAAACCACAACCCTAAGTCATTCCCACATGTGCTAAAGAAGAGAATCATGACATAGAGGTCGCACATATGGATAATGATCTGTATTTTGGTATCCCTATTCCAGAAATTCATTCTAAAGAATCCTCCTCATCAAATATTATTCCTATCATTATGCACTTTGATCCTCCAATCTCCAAACACTGCAGCAAATGGACCAAGGATCATCTACTCAAAAATATAATTAGTGAACTCTCCAGATCTATCTCCACAAGACTCCAACTACATGAACAAGCCTTGTTTTGTTACTATGATGCTTTCCTAACTTCTGTTAAACCTAAGACGTACAAAGAGGCATTAGCTCAAGCATGTTGGATTGAGGCTATGCAAGAAGATCTTAATGAATTCAAACTTCTAGAAGTCTAGGAGCTTATACCTCCTCCAGATCATGTTATGGTTATCACCCTGAAGTGGATATACAAGGTGAAACAAGACGAGCTAGGAGGAGTTCTAAAAAATAAGGCTAGATTGGTAGCTCGTGGATACTGTCAGGAAGAAGGAATTAACTTCGAGGAATCTTTCACTCTAGTTGCACGACTAGAAGCCATGCGAATATTTCTCGCTTATGTTGCTCATATGAACATGATCGTCTACCAAATGGATGTAAAGACGGTGTTCTTGAATGGTATCTTACGTGAAGAGGTCTACATCAGCCAATCAGATGGGTTTGTAGATCATGAAAATCCCAATCACGTGTACCGGCTGAAGAAAGCACTTTATGGGATAAAGTAGGCGCCACGGGCTTGGTTTGATCTGCTGTTGTCGTATCTACAATCTCAAGATTTCTCCAAAGGAACCATGGATCCCACATTGTTTATCCGTAGAGAAGGCAAAGAAATGCTTCTGGTACAAATCTATATCAATGACATTATTTTTGCTTCTACTACACCTGAACTCTGTGATAAATTTGCTAAAATAATGTGTTCTAAATTCAAGATGTCAATGATGGGTAAAATATCATTTTTTTTAGGACTACAAATTTCACAAAGTCCTAGAGGCATTTTTTTAAATCAATCAAAATATGCTCTAGAGTTATTAAAGAAATATGGTATGGAATTGTGTGACCTAGAGGATACTCCCATGGTAGAGAAGTCTAAACTGGATGAGGATCCAGAAGGGAAAGCCGTTGATCCTACACATTATCGTGGCATGATTGACACCCTGATGTATCTTAAATCCAGTCGACCTGACCTTGTATTTGTTGTTTGTATGTGTGCCCGATATCAGGCTCGGCCTACCGAAAAGCACCTACATGCTGTAAAAATAATCTTTTGATGTCTAAGAGGAACCGTTAATCTAGGACTTTGGTAATCAAAGGATTCTACTATTGCTCTAATAGCTTTTGCAAACGTTGATCACTCCGGTTGCCAAGACACCAGACGAAGTACTTCTAGAAGTATGCAATTGTTGGGAGATAGATCTGTTAGCTGGTCTTCAAAAAGGCAGAAAAGCACTGAAATATCCAGTACTAAGGCAGAATACATCGCCTTATCTAGTTGTTGTGCTCAAGTCCTCTGGATGAGATCACAACTTACCAACTATGGCCTTGGATTCAATAAAATTCCAATGTGCTATGATAATAAAAGCGCAATTTCCTTATCCTGCAACAATGTTCAAAACTCTCGGTCAAATCATATCGATATCAGATATAAATTCATAAAAGAGCAAGTGGAGAATAGAGTGATTAAGCTTTACTTTGTCAACACTAAATATCAACTGGCAGACATCTTTACTAAGGCGTTGGCTTGAGAAAGAATTACATTTCTTACCGACAAGTTGGGCATGAAGACTATGTCACCTGAGACCCTAAAAAAGTTGGCAGATAAAGCAGAAGAATAGTGGTGGTACCTATTCTCATATCTTGTGTATCATATGTAAATATAAAATCAGAAAAACCAAATAAAAATTAAAAAATATATAAAGACAAAAATATGATTAAAATGGTATGTTTTCTAGAATCAATAATATTTATGGCTTCAGAAATGTCATTCAATAATGGCACAAAGCTGTAAATAAAGTTCGAATAGAAAACATGTCATATGGCTTGCTATTACTACAGATAGCAACCCAGTCTTCATCATAATTCAATTATTCTGACAAAAAGGAAACTTGACTTCACATCGGGAAGGTATTTTCTCAGGCATGGTCTACTTTATGACCATGTAAAGGCTTGTGCTTACTTTTCATCACAACTCGGGCTTTCAAATTCCATGAGAGTACGTGTTAGTGTGCTTATGTGTTCAAACGAGAGAAATCTTATTTTTAATTGGTGTTGTTTTTCAAAAATAAATCAGTAATTCAATGGTAAATGATTTTTTTCAAGGCATTTGACCACTCAAACAACGACTACAGCTCTTTAAATAGAAAACAGGTCATTGTTTGAGAGGGAGAAAATGTCAAAAATCTTCTTTAAAAACATCATCATGTCAAAAGGAAAAAAGGTATTAAACAATAACGGTATAATAAATGTTTGGAAGTTAATTAAGTTTAACTTATGTGTGCCTTATATGTTATGTGTTTATGCCTTTAGGGAGCAAATAGAAACTAAGTAACTAAGCATTTAGGTTAAAAACTTTAGAGACTATTAGTGCCATGAGTTAAACTTAAATATGCCTTAGAAAATATAAGAAAGAAAAGTGAAAAGAGTATTAAACACTAGGGGCTGAAAGTGTTAAAAAATCAAAATGATTTGATAAACACCCCATCCCTTCCCGTTTTTAAATACACAAACACACATACTAATTTTATTTTTTCCCTCTCTACATGAAATACATGGTTTAATATTAAGAGATCATTAAATCCATCTGTTCAAGCTTGAAGGTAAACTAACCAAGTGTTCTCCTCACCCTAAACTTCATCCCCTGCAAAGGAATTGGGTAGAAATGCATTTTTAAGCTTGAAAAACCCTAGAACTTGATCTAGGGTTTGTCAAATTTAAAAGTAGGTGAAACCTTAAATTAGTTTAGGTGTTTTGTTCATTTTAGGGTGCTTAATACTTGTATATAGTAGTTTTCTATGAAGTTAACATATGCTTAGGTTTTGATTGATTTGTATATGCGAAAATATGGGTTTTGGGAATATAGTGTAAAAGTTTGATGGGTTTATGTTTCTTATAAGTAAATGTATCCTATTGAATGTGTTTGTGTGATAATATTAATGTGTTATTCATAACATTTTGGAGTTTGAGTAATGATGAGTCGTTCATGCTTGTTTCGTGCTTAAAACGAAATCTTGTGGCTAATTCTTGTTATAAAAGCAAAGATAAAGTTCATACTTGATAAGAGTTCATAAAACTTGTGTTAAAACAACCCAGAATGTGAAATCTTAAAAATGAAGTTTGTATAGGGTGATTTATACCTAAAGGTATAAGGCGATTTATACACGATCTGTATAGGGCAATTTATACCTAAAGGTATAGGGCGATTTATACACGATCTGTATAGGGCGATTTATACCTAAAGGTATAGAGCGATTTATACACAATCTGTATAGGGCGATTTATACCTAAAGGCATAGGGTGATTTATACATGATTGGTATATGGCGATTTATACATAATGGTATAGGGCGATTTATACACATTTGTATAGGGTGATTTATACCTAAAAGATATAGGGCGATTTATACACTCAAGAAAAGGGGGCAATTTATACATATTCATTAAGGGGTAATTTATACCTTGATTTTTATTAAGGCGATTTATACATAGTTCAAATATGAGGTGATTTATACTTGGGGGCATTTTATACAATAAAACTTAAAGAGTGATTTTTCCCTAAATGTTTTCACTAGATAACTTATTTTAGGATAATTATTCTCTATGTTTCATGTATGGTGCTTTATTGACCTTGTATATCCAACAATTAGATTGTTAACTATCTAGGATGACTTTCTAATTATGATCCCTCGTCTTGTATTTGTGTGAATGCATGATAAAATATGCTAAGTCTGCCTTATAGATGCCTATAAATTGTCTCTCTAAATGATAATCTCCATGAGTAAAATTGGCCAATCCTTGATATATGAATCTGCTTGTATATGAACTATATTGGAAGTTTCTTAGTAGAAACATGAATCTAATCGTCGCACAACAAGTTGCTCTCAACAACAAATTGGTTGCTCCTGAGAAAAGACTCAAGATTGAGAAGTGCAACTCAAGGATTGAATTCACCAAGATATAAAGAGAACCCACACTTCAAGTTACTCTAGATGTTCTAAAACTTTCTTAATGCTATCTCGCATTCCAAATGACTGCTGAGGTTATGGAAATTTACATGCATCAGTTCTGGAACACCATCAAAAAGGTCAAAGATACATATGCTTACCACTTCAATCTGGACAAGAAGAAATTCAAAGTTGACACTAAAGTATTCAGTGACATTCTTCAAATATGTCCCAGACTTCCTGATAAGGAGTTTGTTAAACCTCCCTTAGATGATGAAGAATTGGTTTAATTCATCAGGGATCTTGGTTACTCATGCCAATGTGATAAAGTATCTAAGGTCTTTACTCATCAGATGCACCAACGTTAGAGAACTTTTGCTGCTATCATCAACTGATGCATCTTTGGGAAGTCAACAAGACTTGACAAACTTTGTGCCTCAAGATTTTAAATTTTATGGGCAATATATCACAAGTTAGATGTTGATTTTATGGATTTTCTATAGGAGGACTTCATGTTTTAAGCTGACAACAGAGATATCAGCTCCTCTCACAAAGAGCATATGCCTTATCCTAGATTCACCAATATTATCATCAATCACTTCCTCTCCAAAGACAAAACCATCTCAATGAGGAACATGATCAATCATCACATAATTTGTGATGATAGTTTGTTGGGTACTCTGAAGTATGTTTCCAAGACTGAAGATCATTAGATTTATGGAGCACTAATCCCTGTTGAGATCATTGATCAAGATATCCAAGTCTCTGATAAATATCAAATGTATCTTGCATTTGCTACTGGTGAAGTTATTCCAAAGAAAGAAAGAAAGTTTAAGAAACCTTCCTCTCCTAAACAGAAGTAGGTCCCTACCATGAAACATGCTTAGAAAGCCGCAACAGTCAAGAAGTCTTCCAAGAAACCAGCTGGAGTTGTCATCAGAGATACTCCTGATGTGCAGGCACCTAAGAAGAAGGCACTAGCTAAGGAGGTTAAAGGCAAAGGCTTGGATGTGCTTTCCGAAGTAGCTTTAACTGAGGAACAATAACTCAAATAAGTTCTTTTTAGAAGCAAGAAAGATACTTATATTTTGCAACTAGGTAGCTCAGGTGATGGAACTAATTTTGAATCAGGGGTTCTTGATGAGCCTAAAGGTAAGAAGATAAGTACAAGTGAAGGAATTGGTACTCAACCAGGGGTTCCTGATGTACATAAAGATCAATTTGATAGTAAGAACGAGTCTTAGGGAGATAGTGGAGATGAAGATGAAAGTGATGATGAAGATAATGATGATGATAGTGAAAATGTTAGTGATTATAACGATGATGATGAAAAGACTGAGTCTGATGAAGAGGAAGATTTTAATCTTACTCAAGATAATGATGATAATGAAGAAGAACAAGATGATGAGCATGTAAATACTCCAGAGCACAATGAATTTTCTAATGCTGAAGAAGAAAATGTGGATGAAGAGGAAACATATAAGGAACTGTATAGAGATGTAAGAGTTAATTTAGAAGGAGTAGAGCATGAAAAGGAAGGGATAAGAGATGAAAAGATGATTGATACAAGTCAGAAGGATGCGTCTCAAGAAAGATCTTATGAGCTAGAAGAGGATGATGCTCATGTGACACTTAACACTGTCTATGACACACAGAAGACAGGTCAAATGCAAAGTTCTTCTGTTTCTTTAGACTTTACAGATAAGCTCTTTAACTTTGAGAACATCTATCCTACTGATTATGTAATAGCTTCCTTGATGGACACCACCGTTCGTTATGAAGAAACAAGCAATCAGACTTCTTCTCTGTATATTGTACCAATAACAGTAATTCCTTAAATCATGTTTGCTTCTACTACAACCATTTCTCCACCACATCCTTTCTTCTTTCCTCCTCCATAACAAGCAATATCAACTCCTACACCAACAACTAAAGCAACAACATCAGTTCTTGATCTTCTAGATTTTTCATCAGTGTTTAGATTCAACGAATGAGTCTCTTCCTTGGAGAAAGATGTATCTCAATTCAAACAAGATGATAAGTCTGCAAAACTCCTTGACTAGATCAAGTCACAAATTCTTGCAATAGTAGATGAACATCTTACTACAAGAATTGGATATGCAGTTCAGACGGCTCTCCAATCCTACACTACAGAATTTGAAAAAGAAGCCAAAGCTAAGCACGATAGATTTATTGACATCATTGATAATTCAATCAAAGACGTCACCCAAGATAAAATCAAGAGACAACATCCGAAGATTCTACCTGATTTCATCACTCCTATGATTCAAAGCACAGTTACTGAATCATTAGAGAATGTGGTCTTGGCAAAATCTTCCTCTCAACCAAGGTCCACATATGAAGCAGCTACATCACTTACTGAGTTTGAATTGAAGAAGATACTTCTTAATAAGATGCAGCATAGTAAATCATATCGAGCAGCTCCAGAACATAGAGATCTCTACGATAGTCTTGCTAAATCTTATAAGCTTGATAAAGAACTCTTTGAGTTATATGGTAAATCATATTCTTTAAAGAGAGACCAAGAAGATAAGGACAAGGAAGAAGACCCCTCTGCTAGATCAGACTGAGGGACGAAGAGAAGGAAATTGAGTAAAGATGCAGAATCTTCTAAAGATCCAAAATCTAAGGAGTATAAGTCATCAAGCTCTTCAAAAGGTACTTCCCGCTCTCAACAAAAGTCATCTGGAAAGTCTGCCCAAGCAGAGGAGCCAAGTCATACAGTTGATGACTAGGAAGCATAACAGAATCAAGAGTTTGACATGGGTAATAATGATGATCAACCCTTTGTCGAGGCTGTCTCAAGGGATACTTGGTTTAAGCAACCAAAAAGGCCTCTAACTCCTGATCTTGATTGGAATAAGAGCAAACAAGTTGAATTCAGACCACCACAATCTTGGATTAGTAATATTGCTCGTACAGAATCACCTCGCACTTCTTTCGATAAGCTCATGGATACTCCAATCGACTTCTCTGCATTTGTAATGAATTGGCTTAACATTACAAATCTAACTTAAGAAATTCTAGTTGGACCGACATTCAACCTACTTAAAGGTACCTGCAAGAGTCGTACAGAGCTTGAGTATCATTTTGAAGAGTGTTTCAAAGAAACAATTGATCGACTCGATTAGAACAACCCTAAAGGACAGGAATATCCATTCAATCTTAGCCAGCCTTTACCATTATTTGAAGACCACTAAGGTCGTCAAGTAGTTCCTGTAAACTACTTCATCAACAACGACCTTGAGTATCTAAAAGGTAGAAGCTCAAGCAGGAGATATACGACTTCTACCACAAAGACCAAGGCGGCTAAGTATGATATTCCATGGATTAAAGATTTCATTCCATCCTTATGGAGTCTAACAAAGGTATCCTATGATAAGTTTGTTGTTTAGGGAGTCTCACACTAGGGTCCTAAAAGACAAAGCTTCTATGGATATGCTAGCAACAGGGTTTCCAACCATGATGTGTACTCCACTAAATGAATTATAGCAGTAACCCAAGTTAAAGTTATGAAGAGGTATGACTACGGGTATTTGGAAGAAATTGAAGTTTGGAGAGTAGATCAGCAACTATATAAGTTCAAGGAAGGTGGCTTCTCAAGACTTCATCTGCAAGATATTAAAGACATGTTGCTGCTCTTAGTAGAAAAGAAACTCTCCAATCTAGAACTTGATGTTCTCCTTGACTTTGGTGTGGCACTACGAATGTATACCAGACGTATTGTCATACTTAAACGAGTAGAAGATCTTCAACTGGGAGTCGAAAGCTACCAGAAGAAGATCAACATCACAAGACCAGAGACATACCATCCTAATAGTTCCAAAAAGACCCCATACACTACATACAACAATCCTCCAGGCATCATCTATTTAGACAAGTACAACAGAAACATGCTAATGCAAACAAATGAACTTTACAAGTTTTGTGATAGCTCGCTAACATCTGTTAGAACAGTTCTTCATGATATTGCCTCAAGCCTGAGGATAGATTACTTGCTAAAACCCCAATGGAGTAACTTAGATAAGAAGAGGTCTCGTATCATGATGAAGAAGATCAATCAGACGTTGTTTGAAAGAAGGTTGATGAGGAATCTAGAAAAGTTTGTTGGTGGGAGAGCTTACGAGGAAGACCTTAGATTGCTACAACGAACCATATGACTCCATCATATGATGTTCATATCATTCAGGTCTATACTCGTAAATTTCAAACTTGTGAATATGTGAATATGTAGCTTAGACTTATAATAATAGGCTTATATAGTGTTTGAGTACGAATTTTTCTAGAATTTTTAAATAAATTCAAAATCTTTCAAAGTATCGTACTCAACACTATATAAATAATACCCTCATAAATTGATGGGGAGCAATAATGTTTCTAATAAGCATAACTAATCAGATACATTCTTCTCCCCAAGAGTTTAATCAATTGATATCCAAATTATCAAAAGATTAGACATTTTAGATAAGGGGAGAAAATGAGATTAAACTATACGGCTTATAATGTGATTAAAAAGTGACTCTAGTGCAGCTTTTCCCACATATTATGCTAAACATTTTTGAATATCGATGCACATATGAAGGGGGAGCTATTTTGGAAAAGTGAAAAACATCAAGGTACAAATGTTTTGATATTTATATCGCAAGAACCTTGGTTGGTCTTTAATGTTCAAAAGGTTTTATGGAAAATGTGGAAGTACTAAAAGACTGACCTTGTAATTTTCTATATTGGAGTAATAAGGTGGTTAAGTATAGGTACGCTTTCCCATGATCCAGCCAGAACTGGAGGGATCTACCTAGGGAACTTCTAATAGTTAGAATTAGAAGTCCTTAGGTATGAAAAAAGGAGAAAAAGTAAGTAAGGGAATAATGTTGACTGAGAGTGAGTTAGCACTGGAACAAACCCAACAAGGTGCTAGTTATGAAGTCTCAGTAAGCATTGAAGGGGTTTAAGAATGAAAAAGAAATGTAAGGATAAAGGGTGAAAAGAAAGAAGCCCTCCATACACTTAGGTAGAAAACGGGTCAATGCATATGCTATCAGAAACACTAAGCTGTTGTCTAGTATTAAAGATAGTTATCATGGACCCAGTGATGCAATGCACAACCCTCCCCAGCCATTCAAGGTCAAAAAGACTCTTGTCTCAAAACTCATAAAGATTACACTCATTTCTATTGACTTTCTCACTCGGAGATTATTGATATTGAAAAGGAGGCAAACAGCTCTACAGTAGGTGACTTATGCGATTCTATATGAATCAAACTTGTGACAACTAGAAAGCAATGATGGTGCGATTTTATATGAATCATACTTGTTCCAGGTTATGAATTGATGATTGATAAGATTTTGAAATGAATTAAAACTCTTGGTGTGTCACAAAACCACTTTAGCAAGTGACAAGTCAATTGATTTTCAAATTAATTTTTGACTCAATCGGAGAGACTTTGTCTCTCTGGTTCACTCATACCGTGTTGTCTACTTTGAGACGCTCCGGTAATAAGAACGGCTAGTGCAGCTGTGAAACCCTATCAAGGAGATTCTTTTAAATTCTACCTGATCACAGGCAGTATTTGATAAGATTATTTTAAGCTCAGATTGTTTAGATCTTATATCTAGGATAAACAATAACAATGATAACAATTATACAGTGGAATATAGTAAAGACAATTGTTATTAAACAAGGTTTTTCATTCCATACGTTTCTACCTTTCCCCCAACTTTATAACTTGGGGCTACTAACTAACTAAACGTGTACACACACACACGTTTTTCTAGACTCTCATTAGGAGAGTTTTATGTTTTCTAGATGTCTAAAACCTATGTCTATGATATCTTTATATATGGAGAGATCAAGACTTACAAAGAAAACTAAATCGAGTCAAAAATTATATTAAATACTTAGTTAATGTATTTAATATGGTTGACTAAATAATTAGGAAACTAAATCAGCATTAATCTTCAAGTTGTAATTAATCTTCAATCAGCATTAATCACTGTTTGACTACATTGAATGAGAAGATAACTACTATTTGACTTCAAGTCTTCTAGAATCCCATAATGCTAAATTAGTAATTCTTGTTTCATTTTTTTATTCATTTTGTCTCATCAAATCAAGAATCCCAACAATCTTCCCCTAATTGATGATGACAAAACAAACAAAGTCGTGTACGAACTTCATCATAAAGACAAAGCTTCCCCTGAAGTTGAGATATGATCATCTCCCTAAATGAAACAAAAATTTCCCCTTAATTCAGATTTCCTTTGTAAACTTGCCATGTCACCACACATAAAAAGCTATAAATCATATATGTGTAATCTTCTTCCCCTTTTTGTAATCATCTAATAGGAGTTTTCTGTAGATATGCAACTTGGATCATAACAGCTACAAATCATATACCACACTACCAATCCATCCTTCTAATGACTTAAAATACCCGTCATGAAGCATAATACGAAAAATGACTTTGAGTAGTAGAATTTTAAACTAGCAGTAGTAATAAATATCAACAGTAGTAATGAAACACTTCATTTCAAGTGGTGCATGTAGATGGTTAAAAATGTTAACAATAAGCTTTCCCTGAAAAGTATGTTCACCATCTCTTGAATCTTCAAATTATATAGGCTTTTTGTAATGATTACTGATGAAGAAAACTAAGTATAACGAACTTGATGTAGAAGTAGAATAACCCAAACATTATCCACGTGACATCAAACTCATACCAAGACCAAAGTATAAGTAGACAGCAACCTCTTGAAAAAATCCTCAACTATATGAGACACTGAGCACAATAACGTAACTCCTTGAAGTGATAGCAAATGTGAGCATTAAGCACCATAAGAAAAATTACACATTGCTAGATTTTGACAAGTTTTCGTCACATTGTTTCTAAGCATGAACAAGTTACCTTCAAAAGATGCAAGACTTTTGAGATATAATAAGAACACGTACCCAAGTAACTCCACTTCATCTTTAAATAGGTGATAAATAACCATCTTCGTAATCAATTCAAACAAATAATCCAAAATCCGAGCCTTTGAAACTTTTAAGAACATTGAAACCATCCAAGAACCAAATAGTAGAATCAAAAACAAATAACCTTCTAAAACTGTTAGTTCTGTTTGAGATCCTTTTGTGTGTGTGTTGTCTGATATCGGATTAAACTGGCAGTATTAACTGCTTTTCTTAAATGACACTGGCAGTATTAAAAACTTGGTCAGCAGTATTAAGTATCAACGCATCAGTACTAACGAAAACATCTAGCAGTACTAAAGGAACAAGAACAGTACTAAGTACTCATAAGCAGTACTAAGTTTAGTTTGAGCCCAAAAGCAATACCAACTGCTAACCCTAGCAGTATAAACTCTCACGATCAACAAGCAACACAAACATAGCAGATTAATCGTAAATACCTAACAGTATTACTCAAGACGAGTAGTAGTAAGTAGTGTTCATTTCAATCAATAAAAACCAACAAGCATTAGTAGCATCAAGACATCTACTGTTCAAACACTATAAATCAATGATGCCTCCTTTTGTACATGTGCTGCCTCTTGTTACTCTTTGCTGCTATAACCTGCTGCCATAACCAATAAACGACCAAAACTGTTTGACCATATTAGGGTTTAATGAAAAACCCTAGTTTTCACCATCTCGACTTACATCAATAATAATCATAGTCATCTTTTTTTAAGTATAAAGACGACGCTTAAAAGTGTCGCAAAAACCCTAAAATCACCAAAATCGGCCATAACTTCCAAAACAGAAAATCATACCTTCTTTTTCCTTCATAACATGACATCAAAAAACCTTGTAGTTCCTAGATCAAGAGCCACCAGGCTTTGATACCAATTGATAATATCATTTTAAGCTCAGATTGTTTAGATCTTATATCTAGGACAAACAATAACAATGATAATAATTATGCAGCGGAATATAATGAAGACAATTGTTATTGAACAAGGTTTTTCATTTTATACATTTCCACCTTTCCCCTAACTCTATAACTTAGGGCTACTAACTAACTATTAATCTATACTAACTAACTAAACGTGTACACACACATACACGTTTTTCTAGACTCTCATTAGGAGAGTTCTATGTTTTCTAGATGTCTAAAACCTATGTCTATGATCTCTTTATATAGGGAGAGATTAAGACTTACAAAGAAAACTAATTCTAGTCAACAATTATATTAAATACTTAGTCAATGTATTTAATATGGTTGACTAAATAATTAGGAAACTAAATCAACATTAATCTTCAATCAGCATTAATCACTGTTTGACTGCATTGAATGAGAAGATCACTATTGTTTGACTTCAAGTCTTCTAGAATCCCATAATGCTAAATTAGTCCTTCTTGTTTCATTTTTTTATTCATTTTGTCTCATCAAATCAAGAATCCCAACAATCTTCCCCTATTTGATGACAAAACAAACAAAGTCGTGTTTGAACTTCATCATAAAGCCAAAGCTTCCCTTAAAGTTGAGATGTGATCATCTCCCTGAATGAAACAAAAATTTCCCTTTAATTCAGATTTCCTTTGTAAACTTGCCATGCCACCCCACATAATAAGCTGCAAATCATATCTTTAGAATCTTCTTCCCCTTTTTGTACTCATCTAATAAGAGTCTTTTGTAGATATGCAACTTGGATCATAACAGCTACAAATCATATACCACACTACCAATCCATCCTTCTAATGACTCAAAATACCCTCCATGAAGCATAATACGAAAAATAACTTTGAGCAGTAGAATTTTAAACTAGCAGTAGTAATAAATATCAACAGTAGTAATGAAATACTTCATTTCAAGTGGTGCATGTAGATGGTTAAAAATGTTAACAATAAGCTTTCCCTGAAAAGTATGTTCACCATCTCTTGAATCTTCAAATTCTGTAGGCTCTATGTAATGATTA